>JAOTRH010098532.1:0-48245 GCA_034768845.1 Heliamphora exappendiculata
AGCTTGACAAGCTTGGCTCTCGCATTGCTAAACTTGAAGAGGCTATGGGTGTACCTCCCTCTACAGATGAGGGTGATAATAATGATGATGCCGCCGATTCTTCTCACTCCACCTCTTTTTGACAATGCAAAAAGGGGGAGAAACAAGGAAAGCTTCACTTTATTTTTCCTTTTAGTTTGGAGAGCATTAGAGAGTTTTTTTTATTATGTACTAATGCTACTCTTGTTTTGGGTTGTGCTACACTTTATCATGCTTATTATGCTTGGCTTTTATTATGCTTGGATGATTATGCGTATTATGCTTCTCATGGTTATTTTGATCTTGAATTGAGCATCTATATTAATCATAAGCCACTTCAAATTTTCAGAACTTATGCATATGGTAACGGGGAGTTTTTCAACTCTCAAAGATTATTACTCATGATTATTGTTAGGGAGAGATTTACTTAAGCTTTCTTACATTATTTTGCGTGTATTTGTCATCATCAAAAAGGGAGAGATTATTGGCCTAACAAGGCTTCAATAATCGATTTTTATGATAACAAACTTATGTATCTAAAGTGTGCAAATTGAGATTGATTTCAGGACATACATGATTAGTACAATCCAAGATACAAAGTGAAAGCCATGACGCTTAAATTCAAATCAAGATCTTTGGCAACAAGTTTTTGCAGAATCAAGATATTGAAGGATTGAAGAATGAAGAACAAGTTGTAATTCTTTTATTTAGGATCCTTTGTACATTCATTTTCTCTTAAAATTTTGCTTTGAAACTCATAGGAATCCTAAAAAGTCATAAAATAATTTTTTCAAAATCAAACAGAGATCAAACTATGGCCAGCTGACTGAAGTAATATGGCCAGTCAACCGAACAGGTTACCAAAAACACATTTTCTGATCCATAGAAGTTCAGTCGGTCGACCCTTAAGGTTCAGTCGACCGAAGCTAGGTTCAGTCAACCGAGTGAGTCTCTTCAGTCGATCGAACAGCTTAAAATTCAAAAAAATTTGAAAATGGCTAGTTTCACACTTCCTTATTTAGCCCAACGGCTAGTTCGAATTTGCAACCTATAAATAGAGGGCTTGTGCCATTGTTTTCTTCACTAAATCTCCCTCATTCATTCTCTCGCATACTACTCTTTAGCACTTCAATTCTATAGCCTTTTCATACTCTTTTTTTAGAGAAATTTCATATTAGATTCTTATTGAGCTTCATTGTTCCATTTCTTGAGAAGTGAGTTAGAGTTTCATTGTTGTACCTATTTGCTCTTTCAAGGAGCATTCTTTGTACACTCGTATATCACTCTTCTTGTTGGTTTATATATGAGAAATGTGATTCTCAAAAGAGGCTAATCCACCTACAAGGATTGGGTTAACTTAAGAATGGTACATTCTCAAGTGGAGACTACTCCACCTAAACTAAGAAGAGAGGCTTCTCCGCCTATTGAATGAGAGATAGTAAAAATCCTCATAGCGGTTGGCTTGAAACAAGGGTGTAGGCCATTGCACCGAACCTTATAAAAATCGTGGTATTCTTTTGTCTTGCTTTACGTTCTTTATTATCATACTATTTATTGTTAAACTACATACACACACACTCTTGTACTTAATTTCTTATCCCTTATTTGTTGTTGTAATTACTTAAACTAAGAAAAGTTTTTAAAACTAGAAGTTGTGGAATTAATCTTTTAACAAAAGCTTCTTTTTTTTTTTAAGGAATCTTACAAAGATTTGTATTGTCTATATACATAAGGATATTGAATATAAAAAAGAGATTTTGGATCAATTAAAACATATTTTCAAGTTAAAGTTGAAAGCTACACTCGTATCTTATATTGTTAAAACAATAAGGGTGTTATAAGTAATTGACAAGAGGTGTACAAAAGTTTACATCTTTAAATTAAAAGGTTTTTAAGTACTTTCATTTCACTTTGGAATTATTGTTGTATTCTTGCTTCATAATCTAGAAGTCATATTTAAAAATATTTAAACTTGAAAGATATATTCTTGTTAAAAATAATAATGTGTTGTATTTGTTTAAACAAGAAGTTTAATTTTTGTCCACATTTGTTCTTGAATATTTCAACACAAAAGTTTTGCTTATAAATATAAAATAAATTTATTTTTGTGAACTAAAGATCATATATTTTGAATTTAATCTAAAAAATTTTAAAATACCCAATTCACCCCCTCCTCTTGGGATCACACATGTAATATCACACCTGACGCCATTAACAGAGACAACCGAAAATCGCTTAATTTACGGGACCTAAGCCCGAGGGAACTAAGCACCCACACCCTCAATTTACGGGGACTAACCGGAAGGAACTGAGTACCTACGCTACGCACGTTTTCGGACTTGCACCGAGGAGTGACGGAAGTCCAACTCAATATACCCACTGTCACGGTACATCTATGGATAACATTTAAAATCCAGTTGTAGCTCAACTACGAAAAATAATAAAATAGTAAAATAGTTTTACATTGCATGTATATAGAAAGGGATCCAATCCATCAACATGGAGATCTACAAGTATGTAACAACATAGTTTCACAAAACTGATACTCAACCCCAAGAGTTAGCTCCAAACTTCCATAAACATGCTTTTCATAAAAACACCTCATTTTCAAAGCTCCTATTGAAAACCATGGATCTCAACACAACCAGATCATGTATAAAATCGCGAAAAGGCGTAAAACTCACTTTTTACCGATAAACCAAGGTTTAAAACATGTAAGCAGCATTTCATGCATTTTTACCTTGTAAAAGCAAGTATAATTACATATATCACCCTTTTAACAGCAGTAGATCTACAATCCTACCTCAAAGAGCTAAAAGTTCGATGCCTAAAAATTCAACCTTGTCGGAACGAGAATCCGTCCGGATGAATGTGAAGCCAACTGTGGCTTTGGGATTTATGGGTCATTTTGAAAAATGTTCATAAACAAGGAATTGAAAGAGTTTTTAGAAAAAAAATTCCTTTAACACATTGAAAACCAAAATTTCAAAATCCCTTTCGTTGAAAATAGAGTCATCACTTAGTTTTTGAGAAAAAACTAAGAAAAACAAAATTGGCCACTGAACTTTAAAACGTTAACCAGAGAAAGAGGGTTCGGGGACTAAGGTACGAATCGAGGAAGGTGTTAACCTTAGTTGTGGTAGGTGTTCATATTCTCAAAACCTTCCCTAGTCACAGACCACAAAAAAACACATAAATAAAATAAATAAATAATGCTTACATGTTAACCCTATTACTATTTATAAAAAGAGACGTGATTAAAATATATGAGTTCAACATGGTATCATGATATAAGTAAATATCATATAAAGAAGATAACACATAAAACTATATTCAACTGAGGAGGATCAATTTCCGACCAAGGTACATGGAGCACACGTGGAAGGCCGTACAGCGCAGCAATCCATATCAGCACTGGATATTCCTCGGCATGCCCACGTCAGCTCGGGTAATATGCCGAGCTATGTGATAGTATATCCGAGCTCTAGAGGCTTCAAGAGGAAGTCCCGAGCTCAGTGAGGGTCCGGCCCCCTAGCCCGAAGACATGGTCCTCAGCACCATTTGGAGGAATGCTCGGCACTTCTAGCCGAGCAAAGGTGAACTGCCTAAACCCCGATCCGAGCTAAATGGTCAGTACTAAAGATCATGCCCCACGCTGCATATATTAGAGAAATGGTACGATGATGAGGGATCAATAATAAATAGGCCAACTTAGGGGTAAAACAATTATGTAGAGATCACTTAGCCCTAGCCCAAGTTAGGCCTGAAGCTAGACCTGAGTACTGATAGACATCTAGACATGACAAAAGGCATTTATAGAGATATCTTATAGGGATATTCAATGATGGCACTGATAGAACACCATCAAGACATTAATTACTATGCATTGATCAGAGAGAAAAGGTACAACCCAACCTGCTCGGGTCGGGGCGGACCCCATAGATGCGTCAAGTATATTTTCCCCTATAAATAGCTGGCAAGTTGAAGATGAAAGGTATGCTCTCTTTTACTAAGAGAAAACTCTGCTGAAATTTACTCTCAAGTCCTTCATTCTCACTAAAACTTCTTGCCTGACTTGATCGTCGGAGGGTCCACAGGTATAAAGCCACCGGCGGGCATTTCACCCCTTTCTTGTGCAGGCTCATACGTGACATTCTCCCCTGACGTCACAGTCAGTTTGGACGGGACCAGTAGATCCCTATCCAGATCCTCTACAATTTGGCGCCGTCTGTGGGAAACTCAAGAACACCTCTATGGCTAGCCGGGGAAACCACATTAAAGAAGAGCTGAGAGACCCGCGCGCACCACGAGCAAGTGCATCGCATGCAACTCACAGTGGACGAGGACACCCAGCGGCCTCTAAAGTTCATATTGGTGGAACTAGGCTCAACATGATGAGAGAACGGACCCAAGTCGGGGGTTCTAATGAGTCAAAACCTTCCGTTGGGGTCTTTCCCCCACGTTTCACCACGCAACAAGTCCTGGAAGGGTATCAAGACCAGCTACCCAAAAGGGATGAGCAGCTGGACAGGCTCCAACAAGAGCTCAATGAGATGAAGACTCAAATGAATCGGCGCTCGCCAGAAGCTCGGACTGAACGAGAGAAGGCCAACCGTGAAAGGTCCAACCGTAATCGGGGGAGAGATGTTGTTCGGCATTAGGCCAGTCGTGGCTTGAGGAAGGACGCTCGACCAGGACAACGTGTGGAGGACCCCGAGAAGAGCCGTGTCTCAAGCTCCAAGAGGAACAAGCAGGGCAAACCCAGACCTCCAGTAACACCAATGAACCAACCGAGCGCCGTAGTAAGCACAAACAGCAAGCTGGTTAACACCTCGGGCGTGCAGAAGAGAAAGAAGAGCTCAAGCAAAGGTTGAACTTCCAACTCGATGGGAGACTACAGCCGGCCACAGGGAGGTTGGCTCAAGACGCTACTCGGAGGGCCCTGGAGCAGATATCTGCCTCCCTATTCACAAGAGAGGTCGATGAGGCTGATCCTCCAAGGAAGTTCCAAACCCCTAAGTTCAACTTGTATGATGGGAAAACTAAACCAATGGGTCATATTCGACATTACAGGCAGATTATGGCGCTCTAGAGCGGGAATGACTCCCTGATGTGTAGGATGTTTTCATCCAGTTTAGGCGAGGTGGCCCTGCGCTAGTTCGACAAGCTCCCAGCTGGGTCTGTGGGAAGCTGGAGACAGCTCGCTGAGCTGTTCGCAGCACAGTTCATCACAAATAGCCATCAACCCAAAGAGATAGATTCTTTGCTCGACCTGAAGAAGGCCGAGGGTGAAAGCTTAAGGTCGTATGCTCAGCGATACTAGGAGACCTTCAATGATATAGACGACTGCAACGAGCAGCTCGCTGTTGCCTCCTTCAAGCTCGGGTTAGAAAAAACCCACAAACTGAGACACTCGCTGACTAAGAGGCCTGCTCAGAGCATGGCCGAGCTGATGCTGAGGATAGAGCAGCACTCCAAAGTGGAGGAGGATATTGGAGGTGTGAGCAATGAAGCCCCTCCCCGGGAAGCGCCAAAGGGTGACCGAGCAGAGAAGAAGGAGAACAAGAAGGCCAGGAAGAGGCCAGATTGGGAAAAAGAGTGCCAGAGGCCCAATGAGGTGTATGAGGTGGCAAACACCATGTTTAAGGAGCCCATTCACAAGCTCCTCAACCAAATAAAGGACAAACCGTGGTTCGTCTGGCCGCCCAAGATGTTCACAGACCCGAATAAACGGGATGAGAAGAAATAATGTGCTTACATAGAAAGTACGGGCACTACACCGAGTGTTGCCGAACCTTCAAAAGGTTCTTGGAAGAGCAAGTCAAGGCAGGGAACCTCGGGCAGTATATTGATAAGGAAAAGACTCGAGCTGAGCAGCATGCCCGCGCCGAGCAAGGGGCCAGAACCATAAGAGGGCACATCGTGAGGTGATGCAGGCCCAACTCGAGCATAGAGAGCCGAGCAAGGAAAGCGTCCGAACAATGAATTCCTAGCTGGGGACTTGACGTTCACTGATGCCGACCTAGAGGGGGTTGAGTACCCTCACAATGACGCGCTCGTTATAACCCTCCGAATTGGGATGTATGACGTAAAACGTATCCTGATCGATCAGGGGAGCTCGGCAGAGGTCATGTATGACGACCACAAATTAGGGCTCACAAAAGCAGACTTGCAGAAATGCCATACCTTGTTGGTTGAGTTCAATGGTCAGCCCACCCTTCTAATGGGAAGGATCACATTTCCAGTCAAGACAGGTCCTGAGCTCATAAACATTGAATTCCTGGTGATGGATGTCCCATCACCAGATAATGCTATAATAGGGAGGACCTGGCTTTATCAGCTCAAGGCCATTCCCTCACCTTATCATTAAGTTTTGAAGTTCCCAACTCCCAGGGGTGTAGAGTGCATCAGGGGAGACTAGGCAGCAGCCAGACACTGTTTTATGGCTACCATCCAAGGTAAAGAAGGCTCCTCTTGCGATGAATAGATGTATGTAGTGGAAGTACAAGATAGGCCACTCCTCGACGACGTCAGGAAGGCACCAGCGGAGAAGGTGGTGGAACCACTAAAGAAAGTCATGCTAAATGAGGAAGACCCTGATCGGTTCTTCCTGCTCGGCTCCCACATGGTCGAGCAAGATGAGTCCGCTCTGGTGAGTTTTCTTCAATCAAACGTCAAGGTCTTTGCTTGGACTCCCTACGAGATGCCGGGCATTGATCCCGAGATTATGGAGCATAAGCTAAATGTCAACCCTACACACAAGCCCGTTGTCCAGCGCAGGAAGAGGTCTTCAACTCAGCATGCAGAGGCTGTTGCCGAGGAGGTTGAAAAGTTGCTCGAGGCAGGAGCGATAAGAAAGGTGCAATACCCTCAGTGGCTGTCCAACACAGTTGTCGTGAAGAAGAAAAATGGGAAGTGGAGGGTCGGTGTTGATTACACTGACCTGAATAAGGCTTGCCCCAAAGATTCCATCTCACCTCCCAAAATTGATCAGCTGGTGGACTCGGCATCCGGGCACGGCACTGTGAGTTTCTTGGACGCATACAGGGGCTATCACCAGATTGCTCTGAACGCGGATGATCAAGAGAAGACCAGCTTCATCACCCCCAGAGGACTTTATTGTTACAAGGTTATGCCCTTCGGCTTGAAGAATGCTGGGGCAACCTATCAAAGGCTGGTGACCAAGATATTCCAACCAATGCTAGGTCAAAATATTGAGGTTTACATCGAAGATATGGTGGTGAAGACTGAGCAAGAACAAGATCATTTGGCCGACCTGAGCGGCGTGTTCGAAGTGCTGAAGACTTATAAACTAAGGCTCAATGCCTCAAAGTGTGCATTTAGTGTGCAGTCGGGCAAATTAGTGTGCAGTCGGGCAAATTCCTGGGGCACCTTATCAGCAGAAGAGGGATTGAAGCTTACCCTAACCAGATAGCTACAATTCAGAATATACACCCCCCAAAGAGTATTCAGGACATACAACGATTGACCGGAATGGCAGCTGCACTGAATAGATTCATCAGCCGATCATCAGATAAGTGCCACCATTTCTTTCAATTGTTGAAGAAGGGTAAGAATTTTGTCTGGGGGGAAGAGTGTGATCAGGCGCTCCAAATTTTGAAGGAGTACCTAACCTCGGCTCCTCTCTTCTCCAAGCCCTTGTTTGGGGAAGAGCTATACATGTACCTTGCAGTGTCCGATCACACAGCCAGTGCCGTCTTACTCAAAATGAAGACTACCGAGCAGCTCCCGATTTACTATGTCAACCACACCTTCCTCGATGCCGAGACCATATACTTTCCTTTGGAAAAGTTAGCATTAGCCCTGATCAAGGCATCTCGAAAGCTGGCACAGTACTTTCAAGCCCATAAGATCATTGTTCTAATTGCACACCCTCTCAAGGCTTTGCTACGCCGAGCTGATCTATCTAGAAGGATCACCAAGTGTGGAGTAGAGCTCGGAGAATACGATATCGAGTTCCAACCAAGAACAGCAATCAAAGGTCAGGTTCTCGCAGATTTTATTGCCGACTTCTCTAAGCCGGACACACAGAACACCTCGGACTAAACCCCACTCGAGCCCAAGCTAGGGGAAGGATGACCAGACAGAGAAAAAAGATGGAGAAGAACATGGGGCATCCAACGCCAAGTCCCAATCAACAATAATACAAGGGTGGAGGCTATTCACTGATGGTGCTTCAAACCAGAAGGGCTCCAAAGCAGGAGTGGTCCTCATCTCTCACAATGGATCAGTGATAGAACACTCAATAAGGTTGGGGTTTCCAGCCTCCAATAATGAAGCCAAGTATGAAACAATACTCGCAGGGCTAAGGAGTGCCGAGCTCCTAGGCATCAAAAACTTGAAAGTTTTTTGTGATTCGCAGCTTATGGTCAATCAACTAACTGGGCAATACAACGCTAGGGACGATAGGATGGCCTCTTATCTCTCTATTGCACTCGAGCTGATCAAGGGCTTCGATGAAATACAGATTGAGCAGGTCAGCCGAGAAAGGAACTCTCATGCCGATGCTTTGGTAGCCCTGGCCTCTGCAACGGAGCTCGGGTTAAAGAGAACAGTGGAAGTGCATAAGCAGGAGAGCTCGAGCATCAATACCACTGCTCTGCCGATATGTACTATTGAAGAAGACCAAGAGCCGAGCTGGATGGACCCCATCGTTAAATTCCTCAACAATGGGGAACTCCTAGAGGTCAAAAAGGAAGCATACAAGATCAGACATAAATTCGCACATTTTTTGTTGTCTCCCAAGGGTCAACTGTATAGGAGGTCTTTCTTAGGCCCCTATATGCTATGTGTTCATCCGAACAAAGTCCAGGACTTTCTGTTCGAACTTCACGAAGGGATAAGTGGGGGCCACACCGGGGGAAGACCCATGGCATACCGAGCAATGAGCCAAGGTTATTGGTGGCCCTACATGCAGAAAGATGCCCAGGTCTATTCATAGAAGTGCGAGAAGTGTCAAAAGGTTGCTCCCTTGCACAGGCAACCAGCCGAGGAGCTTAGTCCGATCACCAGCCCATGGCACTTTGCTCAATGGGGATTGGATATTGTTGGGCCATTGCCTAAACCGCCAGGCAATAGAAAAGTCCTAATTGTAGCTACGTATTATTTTTTCAAATTGGTGAAAGCTGAGCCCTTGGCCAACATCAGAGATGTGGACGTGAAGAAGTTTTTCTGGAAGAACGGCATCACCAGATTTGGCATTCCACGCGCCATAGTCGCAGACAATGGGAAGCAATTCGATAGCAACTTGTTCAAGAGGTTCTGCTGAGGTCTGTGCATAAAGATTCGTTTCTCAACACCTTCATTCCCTCAGAGCAACGGTCAAGCAGAGATCTCGAACAAAACACTCCTTTCAAGGCCGAAGAAAAGACTGGAGAAAGCTAAAGGAAGGTGGGCAGATGAACTCCCCTCCGTGCTGTGGGCCTACCAGACAACTTCTAAAAGTTCTACTGGGGAGACGCCATTTGCCATGGCCTATGAATTAGAAGCAGTCATCCCTTTGGAGGTCAGCATGCCTACCATCAGATCTGAAGCCTTCGAGTCTGGGAATAACGATCTCTGCATAGCTCGGGAGCTGGACCTAGCCGAGGAAAGAAGGGAGCAGGCTCTGGTTAAGCTAGCGTCCTACCAACAACAACTTGCGAAGTTCTACAACAGACGAGTTAATCAAAGGAGCTTCTAGGTCGGCGAGCTGGTCCTCAGGAAGGTCCTCCTTAACACAAAGGATCCCCTTGACGGCAAGCTAGGCCCGGCCTGGGAGGGTCCATATAAAGTCACGTCGGTTGCGGGCACGGGGACATACAAACTTCAAGACTTGGAAGGAAAGCAGATTCCAAGGTCGTGGAATGCTCAGAATTTACGAAAGTTTTATCATTAAAGTGTCAGTTGTAAAGTTGTTTGGGATGATGAATAAAGATAATCTTTTTCAAAAGTCTGTGCATGATTAAAGGCACCAAAAGACCTGGTGGCCCCGAGCCACGCCAGGGCCAGAAAGTCCTAGCTCGGCTAGGCACCAAAAGTCCCTGTGGCCCCGAGCCACGCCAGAGATGAGTGGGGTAGTTTCCCATGATAGGATATATGCTACATAGCTCAGCTAGAGCTGTCAAAATTTGATGAGCAATGAAAAGCTCATGCCGACCTCTGATGACTTGGTAGTTTTGAGATTTCTATATTTCATTTCTGGGTCGCAATAGAGCTTGCTCGGCATGTTTTTGCTCGACCAAGGTGCCCTGCTCAGTAATACAATTGCCTGACTTAATTAACGATGTTCAGGCGATCTTGTTGAGTTGTTAGATATCCTAGTTCGATATAATCTCAACATGCTTAGAAACTTCCCGACCTCACCGAGCAGTGCTGGGCCGAGATTCAAATACTTGCGCAAAAAAAGAAACTAAAAGCAAAGAGAAGATGAGTGCAGATGCAATGCAAGAGTAGTACAAAGCAAATTGAACCTAGACAAAGAGTGCTTGCTCAAAAATTGAGTTGCGAATTCATTAATAAAGTTGTTCAATACATCCAGAACGAGCCAACCTCACATAAGGGAATGAGGACGTGCATCGTAGACTTAGAAAAATAAAAAAGGAAAATTATCACTTAAGCTACAAAGTGGGGGAAGGAAAGGCTGCACAGACCCCCCTTCATCTGCTCCTTCCTCGACCTGACTCTCCTGAGCACCAACCACCTCGGCTTGGTCTTCTTCGTCTTCCTCCAGTGTGAGATCCACCGGAGCATCTAGATCGGCATGGCTAGGTTCTGGCCAGAGGGGATCAAGTTCCTTAAAGATTTCTTGCTGCTCAGACTCGCCTATCCCCTGCTCGGAAGGTGGCGATGGTGGGGGAGGAATCTGTTCGGCCGTCTGGGGAGGAATAGGGACCTCGGAGAGGGGAGGTACTTTAAAGACCTACCCAGGAGGCGTGGCTCGCCCAAGGAGATGAGCGAGCCTCCCTGGGAAAGGGATGCTCGGCTGAAGCCAAGGGACCTCCAGGTGTAGGTTGGAGTCTTCGGGGACGGATGCAGCCTTCAGAGCAGCGTCCCAATCCATCTTGAACAATGGGTTCTGCATCGTCATTACTTGCGCAACGTAGTCATCCCCGGTCTTATCGTAGCCTTCGTTGAACTTGGCTTGAGCAGTCTGGGCGTTGAGTTCTTGAAGATCGGCATACGCCCATTGTAGTACATCCTCAGACTTCCTCGATCTCTTGAGTTGCGCAAGTATAGAGGCCAGGTTGGTCTCGTGCTCCTTCAGTGACTCCGTCGCCCTCAAAAAATAGAGCTCGGCATCCTCCTTCGCTTTGATTGCTTCCCCCACTTGTGCTTGAAGGACTTTGACGTCCTCCTTACTCTTCAAAGCTTCGATGTACAGGAGGCCGTACCTCTCCTATGCCTTCTTACACCGATCAGAAGCTTCGATGCCCATTTGCAGGCCCTACACAGTGAGAAAGTACATCAGCTCGGCGAATAAAAATGAGAAGTAAAAGGAACAAGTACTGAGAGCTCGGGAAGATCACTTACCACGATGATATGCTGGGTGGCCTTTTTGGTCAGCGCGGCATCAGAGATGGCCGCATACTCTGTCTTGTCTTCGGGTAGGCACAGGCTCTTGGCCAATGCCCAGCCCACGTTATGGCCCTCCTGCACCGAGTCATTAACGATGAGGGCCTTGCCGCGGTAGGTGGGGGAGAAAGATAGGACAAGTGCCTCTGTTACCTCAGCACCCACAGAACTGCTCAGGACGTGGGGCGTGGAAGATTCCTCGATGCGGCGCCTGATTTTCCATTCGGCGATTTACTGTGCTGGGGCCCTCTTCCTAATCTGCGAGGCAGCCGGAGGGGAGGGGAATCGGCGCAGATACGAGGGCCGCCTCCACTTAGGCGGCCGTCTGTGTGGCTGTTGTGGTCGGCACTGCTGGCAAGCTCGGTCCAGCCGAGGTGGTTGAGCCGAGCAAAACGTCCAACCCTCCTCGACATGTTTGAGCCTTCAAGAGAGGAATGGCTTCTGGAAGTAGACCCCAAAGCTCGGCGCCTGGTTGTTGTGCTGGACGTGGAGGCCCTGTTGCTCTAACCTTCCTCGGCCTGTTCATCCTCTACCCGGACAATTCTGATGCCGAACTCGTCAGGACGGATGGGGGCACCGTTGAATAGACGCCTGAATGTTCTCACCTCCTTATCCCAGTCAAGGACACGCCTGAGGTGGTTGATGTTTATCCTCCCGTCCCTTCTGTCCTTTTTATCTCGAGCAGCGGTGGTGTTATAGTAGACAGCTGTGAAAGAAACAGAACATACAGCAAAGATCAGTTAGAACATTTTTGTGTTCAAATGCTCAGAATATATAAATGAAGGCAAAAAAAGAGCTACGGGTATGAAGCTCGGCTACCTGGGGAGCCCGGATTCACTGGGTACAGCCTTGCCCAAGGATCGTGGACGCCAGGGCTGAGTTGCGAGTTTCCCCTTACCACAATGAAGTCTTCTAGGTCTCCCTTGTGGGAGTTCTTTAAGTTCAGCACGATTTGACAGCCTTCCTTGGTTTTAAAGTTGTTGACGCCTCAGGTGGTCTCTGCTATGGAGTAGTAGTACTGAATCTCCCGGACACCAAGGTTAATGCCCATATAGCGATTCAGCAGAACTACCCCTATCAAGATCGAAAAGACATTGGGGGTGGGTTTTTGCCGGGCACAACTGGTAGAATGCCAGAGCCTCCCTAATGATGTTCGGGAGCGAGAACTTTAGCAAGGACTCCAGAATGGCCACAAGAGGGAAAACATCCCCCCCGGGCTCTTTTGTAGTCCAGTGTTCTTGCTTGGTCGCCTGGCGTATGGTAACGTCAGCGGGGATTGACCTAGCTCGGCGGAGCTCAGCCAAAGCCGCTGGGGAGTCAACACACTTAGCTAACCGGCCCATTTCTAAAAAAAAAAAAAAAAGAAGAAGAATAAGAAGAAGAGGGTGGCTTTTAAGTATTGTTGAAGTTTTTCAATGCGAAGGGGCACCCACAGCAGTGATGCCACCGTCAACGGCGGAGGTTTCCATCGTCGGTGAAGACGGCGCCGCCACGGACCATGGAGGCGTCGCGACGGCACATAGGCCACGAAGAAGAAACAATAGATGAAAAGAAGTGTTGCAGGGGATACTCAGGGTTTACCTTGGCAAAAAATACGTATAAAGAACTGGAAGACCGTTGATTCGATGGAAATAGTCGTCTGTAATGGTGGTTGACAGCCGCCGAAGAAGAAGAAACAGGTTGCCGGAAATTGCCCAAGGTTTGGAAGCCCGAAGTTTGTAAAGAGGAGAAAGAGGAGAACGTTCCCCTTTTTATATCCTCCCCTCCTTTTCAAATAAAGCGCCAACAGACACGGCACCTAGGGCAGTGCACGCCGCGAGCATTGAATGAGGAGTTAATGCTCCCCAAGCTAAATTAGACCAAGGAACAAGACTAGAACATATGCCCGAGCGGAGGCGCGATACGCCAAACAATGTTAACCATCAGATTACTTCTTAGAAAGATCACACGGTACTCTGACCTGATGACCTGAGCTCCCCAATGGCCATATAAGTCAAATGATTGACATTTATTGAAACGACGGCCGACATTCTAATGACGTTTCAGTGCCCAAGGTACAGCTAACGTCGTACGCATTCAATGCACACATTAAATGCGCCGCAGAACCGATAGGGGTTCGACACGTGGCGAAAAAGACAGCTAAGAGACAGTATGTCAGCGAAGCATGTTCAGCAAGCCATCCGATCAAAAGACGAAACTACAAATCGACCAAGGACAACACATCACCCTCCAGCTACTCGAGTACCAAGCAATAGCAAGATGATGGCGGCAATTGAGGGGGATCAAGTTTCAACCAAGGTACATGGAGCACACATGGAATTCCATACAGCGCAACAATCCATATCAACACGGGACATTCCTCGGCATGCCCACGTCAGCTTGGGTAGTATGTCGAGCTATGTGATAGTATATCCGAGCTCTAGAGGCTTCAAGGGGAAGTCCCGAGCTCAGCGAGGGTCCAACCCCCGAGCCCGAAGACATGGTGCTCGGCACCATTTGGAGGAATGCTCGGCACTTCTAGCCGAGCAAAGGTGAACTGCCTAAACCCTGATCCGAGCTAAATGGTCAGTACTAAAGATCATGCCCCGCGCTGCATATATTAGAGAAGTAGTACGATGATAAGGGATCAGTAATAAATAGGCCAACTCATGGGTAAAACAGTCATGTAGGGATGACTTAGCCCTAGCCTAAGTTAGGTCTGAAGCTAGACCTGAGTACTGATAGACATCTAGACATGACAAAAGGTATTTGTAGAGATATCTTGCAGGGATATTCAATGATGGCACTGATAGGTCACCATCAGGACATTAATTACTATGCATTGATCAGAGAGAAGAGATACAACCCGACCTGCTCGGGTCGGAGCGGACCCCATAGACGGGTCAAGTATATTTTTTCCTATAAATAGCTGGCAAGTTGAAGATGAAAGGTATGCTCTCTTTTATTAGGAGAAAACTCTGCTGAAATTTACTCTCAAGTCCTTCTTTCTCACTAAAATTCCTTACTTGACTTGATCGTCAGAGGGTCCACCGGTATAAAGCCACCGGCGGACATCTCACCCATTTCTTGTGCAGGCTCATACGTGGCATTCTCCCCTGACATCACAGCCAGCTTGGACGGGACCAGTAGATCCCTATCCCGATCCTCTACATCAACAATTTAGGAAAAGGCCACAAAAGTTCAAGAACACATAAAAATAGAAACTAACCTAAAATGGAAATCTTGTAATACTTTTTTTTTTTAATTCCAAATTACGTCCAAAGTAAAGAAATATAGGGAAAATGTATTTAGATTTCTTCAAATATTATGAAACCTTTTAGTAACATTCCTTGGTAAGTTAGGGTCATTTAGGATAAGTTAGGGTTTTCAGATTTGATACACTGTGGTAAAACGGTCATAACTTAGTATATAGTTACATAAATGAAGTAAACCCAGTTGAGTTAGAAAACTAACACATAAACCTAACTTTTTCAAATAGTTTTATTGGAAAATCATTTTTGTACAAAAAATGGCATTTATTTAAACTTGGCTGTTCCAAATAGGTTTTTGACCAGATTTGAACCAAGTTGGAAAAACTCATAATTAGAAGTTTAAATGTTTTTATTAAATCAAGGAAAAACACACATGAAGAAGATGTGCTAAAGTAGCTGTAGTTCATAAATATCAAAATAAATTTTCTAACTATTTATTTACAATTAAATAAAATAGTGGCAACAACAATTTCTTTTTGGTCAAATTCAAGATGACGAACAGCTAGTACCAAACCTTCATGCATGCTCAAACCACCTCAAGATAAGATGTGTGTGGGTGTTATGAATTATTTTCAAAAAGCAAAACTCAAGGAAAAAGTTTTGAAGGAAGCATAGAAGTAAAAGAAAATAGCAAGGTCTCAAAGCCACTAAAACGAAAAGAATTAAGATGGAGATGCATTTTGTGTTGAAGTAATTGAGAGAAAAAGAGAGCTAGACTTGTTGATTCCAGAATTTTTTCCTCGCTGTAAAAGTGTATATAAATGAAGAAGAAGGTAAGTGAAAGATGAGTAGCGTGCTAAATTTCTTATTGAGACCTTGAAAACTTAAAACACTTTGAAAATTACAAGTGCAGGATTTTGTTTATTTTCCCTCTCTCTCTCCTTTTTCTCATTTCTCTCTTCTTTCTTCTCTCTAATTCTTTGAACTCATGAAAACACTACTAGATTCAAAAATAATCATCCAAAGAGGTGGCTTTTATAGAGGAGCTAAAGAGGTTAAGGAGTGGAGGGCTTTAAGAAGAATAAGACAAGTGTACTTGGCATGTGTTATATCCTAAACACATCACAACCCACTTGGAGCCTTAAAAACTTGTAGAGCCAGCTAGCTAGGGTGAGGAAATGTGCTTAAATTTGTGTGTTTAAAATTTGAACTTTACTTTTGTTTTTTATTGGGTTTTAAAGGTTTGGATGTTTAATATGTTTTAAGTTAATGGGCCTAACTTCTCATGAGTTTTAATTCCTTCTTAAGTTATTGTATGCATTTGGACCCTTTTTGTGTTAAGAAAACATTATAGACTATAAATTTGAGCTGATAGGAAGATAGAATGATAGGCTTTGTCTAACATGTGGCCTTTTATTTTATTAGGCTTATTCTAACTTGCTTATTTATTTTTTAATTTATTAGGCCTTGAAGCATAACAACCACTCCTCCCCTTCATCAAAGAATCCAAAAGGTTCTAATTGCACATATAAGTTTATCAATAATAATATGGTGATTAAATTATTTTACCAAATTAATATACTAAATAATATGATACAATTACAAATATTGATATAATATATCCACACGAATTCTATTTATATTTAGCATATGTTTATTCTAAAAATGTCTCCAGGCTATTTTTGGAGCTTTTTTCTTGTTCACATTTTTTTTATTTTCTAATTTCTAGCAACGAGATAAATCTTAAAAAAATATGTTCATTCGAGATAAAGTTAAAAGAAAGTTCTTTAAAGATGAAAAATAATGAAAAAGCCAAACAAGCCAATTAAGTTGGCATTTTGATCTTATCGATTTTTTTATTTGGTCTTTTTTTTTTCTAAGAAAAAATCTAGAAGGCACGTTCATTTAAATTATAAAAAAAAATTAGATCAAATATACATATGCTTATGATTGTGCCATATCATTAGTACATTAATTATGTAAAATAATTTATTCACTTTAGTGTTATTATATTATGCATATTTGGTGTTTACTTAGGCTTGATTTCGTAACTTAGTTTTAAGGTAGGTTTTTTACTTTAATTCATTTTAAGCCAAATAAGTAAAAAAGTTAATTTTATAAATTTTAGAAGTGACTTAAAATAGCTTTTCATAAATGGTTTTAAATAGCTTTAACCTAATTAAACAATTATATTCAATTATATAATCACCCATTGCTTTATTTTTTATTTTTACTTAATTTTATATTCAATCTAGATATTATTTAATAGAACAAGACGAGTAAGTTTTAAATATCTAATTTTCATAAAAATCGGATGTTAATGTCAAAATTATAATATTTTCAATAAATTTGTTATGAAAGTTGTTGAAGTGTATAAATGATAAGCAGAAAACAAAAGGATAACAAGTAAAAAGGTTGTAATTATTAATTTTGTTTTAATTTTAAGTCAAAAAATTTAATTCTGAATTAAAATTACTTAACAAATAAGTACATAGTAAATACGTTTCATTAAGTAGGGACTTCACGAAGGAAGTCTTACACACAGTTTGGGAACGTTTATATTTATTGTTTTTTATTTTTATTTTTATTTTTAATTTTTTTTTAAATTGTAAAAAAAAATATGTTTAATAATTTTTTTATTTTCAAAAACAAATAAATAGATTTTAAAATTTATTAAATTTTAACAAACAAAAAAATATTTTTATTTATTTATTTTGTAAATAAATTTTTATTCTATATTTTTTTTCTCCACCATCTCCGAACACTCCCTCTGACTAGGGGCGATGTTAATAAGAGATTGGTGGGAACAATTGACCCCATAATTTTTTTTTTAATTATCACTATAATAATTTTTTAATTGGTATATAATTATCAAAAAATATAATTGACCACATAATAATATAAAATATTATATAATTGTTTTTAAAAGCGTTGCACCAAATTATTTTTCATAGTATTTTTATTCTGAATAAGAATGCATACATTTGTAGTTCAAAAAAAACAATAAAACAAAATTTTACAAAATTTTACAAATTATAAATTTAACTATACCATTAGTTATTTTTCACAATCACAAATATACAATTTCAAGAACTTAATAACCGTTTTATAGATTTAAATACCAAGTTAGTTAGTTGTGTGGTTTGAATCAATAATTGTTTGGTCGCACATATTAAAAATAATATTTTTGATACTATTAATAACTAAACTATTATGTACCGATTTCAAAACATAAATACTCCTCGAATACAATTACAAAAGTTCATGTATTTATATTTTTTTATCGAAATAACAAGATGATTATTTCAAAATTATATTTCACTTATTAATTGATACGTGTAATTTAATTTATAATATGCTGATAATATATAATTAATTAGTAATTAGCGTTAAAGTTATTATTTAATAGAATAAATAATTTTTAAGTTTTTAAATGATCCCATCAATAAAAATGCCTAGAGTCGCCATGGTCGGCCAACACCTCCAACTATTATTTCTGGCCACTTTTTTAGACCACCACATATGGTTATCGCATTCGACTGTTGGAGACAAACTGCACAGATCATTGATTTGTAAACGATTTTTCAAAAAATAAAAACTAGACAGGCAATCGCCAAAACAGGCTCCAGATAAAAAAATATATGATGTCGAACAATCAAAAATAAAACCCGTGCCACCACAGTTAATCCAGATTAATACCCTTTGGTCGATTCTTCAATTATGAAATTTAATTTTTCGAGTTGAAGCTTCGGTCAGATCATCTACTGTATTCCCAATGCAATTCCTGAACGTAATGTGAGTTACGATCCTTTGATAATTGAAATCGGTAGAACCTGAACAACCTTAGTCTTGAAAGACAACTTATAAATTTAGTTCAGTCTACCCGCATATTTATAAGGTTACAGTAGGGACCTGTGAAATAAGTATGGCATAAACTTCTATTGTAACCCAAATACCCATCTAGCGATTTTTGCAAATATACAAGCCTCTCAGCGATTTCTGTAATTATGAAAATTTTGCAATAATACTTACAATTTTCATAAAATACTAAATTACAGTTCAAACCACTAAAAAACTGTAACTGCACTCTTAGTCATAATCTCAAAATCAATTTGCATTAAGTTTCTGTTATTAAATACTTAACCCATCTTTCCACGTTACGATTCTTGATACCCGCTAATTAAATTTAATTACTAACAATTTAATTTAATTAGTATTTTTAAAATTTCTTAAGCTCTTCTACTTAATTTATTTGACCGTCGAATAATCAAATCCACCTATAGGGTTAAGCCGGGTTAAAACTTATAAGTTTTCTTAAGGGGGTATCGTCAATCCTAATCAATTAGAACGTGGATTCCAATAATAATTAATATTTATCATATAATTAATACCGCTATCCAACTCACTGGAACTATAGACTCATAAAAGATCTCATCCTCTAATTAATAAAAATAACGAATATAAATATATACAAATAATAATTATTTCGAGATTAAGAGGATAAGTACTTATAATAATCTTGAGGTATGAATAAATTTATATAATCAATATAAATTAATTATCCCAATGTGGTCCAGTTCAATACACACAAAATGTACTAGCACAGCTAGTTAGAACAATAGACGATGCAATTATCTATTCCCCGTAACCAAGACAAGCCTACTAAAACTTTGTGTTACAGTCGTACCGATGGTTTGTCCAATTTCGTCTAAACTATGAATAAAAACTTATATTCTGCAAAAACATATAATGTGATATTCTATGTACAAGCCGTACTCTACACACTAGATTAAATACTGTACAAAATAAAGGACAACTATGAATAACATTAAAGAAATGATATTGTATACATTACTCATTAAGATTCTCATAAAATAGAAAAATAAATTTATTAAAATAAAATTAAATACTAAAAACCAAAATAAATTCATGATTTTTAGTATATAACCCTAACAATCTCTCACTTATACTCAAAATCATACTGCCATATATCTAACTCCCATGCCTCTACATTACTATCGAAAGTCTTAGCCAGTAAATTCTTTGTAAAAGGATCTGCAAGGTTGTCTTCTGATACACTTTTTATCACAGCAATATCATCTCTTTGTATAATTTCTCGTATCAGGTGATACTTACGCTCAATGTGATTTTTTTTCTTGTGGATTCTTGGCTTCTTCGAGTTTGCAATCGCTCCGCTATTATCATAATAAAGTGTAATAACCGACTGAACTAAAAGCACCACATCTAGATCCAACTGTTGGAGGCAAAACTATCAAGATCTTTATTTTTACAAACGATTATCTGAAAAAAATTAACTGGACAGGCAAACGCCAAAATGGGCTCCAGATAAAATTTTTTGATGATGAACGATCAAAATAAAATCCGTGCATCCGAAATTAATTTAGAAAAATACATTTTTACCGGTCGAATCTTCAACTACATATGTTTTTGAACCCGTAAAAAACGTACCGCGATACGTAAAAAATCTGAACTTACATACGATGTGGTTAAGCCTCCGTTCGTGACCCGTAATAACAACACATATATTTTGTTACAACGATAAAATATAAAAGAGCCTCCACTCAACTACCATAAAAAATGTACCGCGATACGTGACCCGTAAAAATCTAAACTACTGCCGGTGCCGTCTCTTTTCTTGGATATGTTTAACCTGTTCTTAAATAATCTAAACAGATATTTAAAAACATAAAACTAGCTATTACATCGATACTATGTTTTAAAGGCTCTCATTCAATCTATCACGGTCAATTTCCATGATTAAAAAAATAATCATCATTCACACCATTCAATCAAATATGAAAAATAAATGACAATTATAAAATCGAAATTAGAATGCCTGCAAAACAAAATTAGCAACAGTTCTAAAACTACCTGGTCCCGATAATCGAAACAAAAAACAAAACAACTCTGATACCAATTGTTAGAGGCAAAACTATCAAGATCTTTGTTTTTGTAAGTGATTATCTGAAAAAAAAAATTAACTGGACTGACAAACGCCAAAACGAGCTCCAGATAAAAACTTTTGATAACGAACGATCAACATAAAATCCGTGCATCCGAAATTAATTTAGAAGAATTCATTTTTACCGATCAAATCTTTCATTACGATTTGAATCCGAGTTAAAACTCTTGTCAAATCTTCTACTGTATTCACTTATGCGATTCTCGGATATAGTGTGGATTATAATCTTTCGAGAACTCGTACTGACAGAATCAAGACAGCTTTTGTCTTATAAGACAAGTTATGAAACTGGTTCAGCCTACCTGCATATTTATAGGGTTGTAGCAGGGACCTATGGAGTAATTATGAATAAGACTTCCAGTGGAATACAGACACGTATCAGCGGTTTTGCAATTAAGCAAACCTCATAGCGGTATCTCAAATTACAGAAAATTAGCAGCGATTTTTGCAATTTTCATAAAATACTAAATTACAGTTCACACCACTAAAGAACTATAATTGCACTCTGACCCTAATCTCAAAACCATATAGCATTGAGTTCCTATTATTAAATGCTTACCATTTTTTCCATGTTAAGATTTTTGATACCCGCCAATTAAATTTAATTACTAACAATTTAATTTAATCGGTATATTGATATTTCTTAAACCGTTTCGCTTAACTTATTTGATCGTCGGATAATCAAATCCACCTGCAAGGTTTGACTCGATCAAAATTTATAAGTTTCTTTAAGGGGGTATCGTCAGTCCCGATCTTTTGAAACGTGAATTTCGTCAATAATTAATATTCGCCATATAAATAATACCGCTATCCAACTCACCGGAAATATAAATCCATATAAGATTGCACCCTCTAATGAATTAAAATAGCGAATATTAAATATACGCAAATCAATAATTATTTCTGGATTAAGAGGATAAGCACTATTCATAATAATATTGGGGTGTTAATTAATTTATATAATAAGTATAAAATTAATTACTCCAAATGTTACGTTCAATACACAAAAAGTGTACTACCATAGAGAGTCAAAATAATAGACGATGCTATTATCTATTCCTCGTAACCAAGACAGGCCTACTAAAACTCTGTACTATAGTTGTACCGATGGTATGTCTATTTCCATCTAAACTGTGAACATAAAAGTTGTATTCTGCAAGAACCTAAAATCTGATCTTTTGTGTGCAAATCGTATTCTGCACACCAGATTAAATACTATACAGAATTTCGGGCATCCATGCATAACATTAAAGAAATGATACGCATACATTGCTCATAAAATTTTTTATAAAATAAAAAATTAATTTTATAAAATTAAATACTAAAAACATGATTTTCAGTATATCAACCCTAACACCAATAGGAAGTTCCTGAGTCAAACGAACTCCTTAACTGCTTTAGAAGTAACCACGTACTCGGCATCCATAGTAGAATCAGCAATGCAGGACTGCTTGATACTCCTCCAATTAATAGCTCCACCTCCTAAGGTAAACACACATTCTGATGTAGACTTACGGAAATTTTTGTTTGATTGAAAATTCAAGTTTGTGTACTCTAAAGGTACTAGACTGTCTACTTAGTAAACCAACCCATAATTCCTAGTTCTTTTTAGGTACTTGATTATATTATTTACCGTAGTGCAATGCTCCTACCCTAGTTAAACTGATATCTGCTAACCATGCTAACGGCAAAGTAAATGTCGGGTTTAATGCAAAGTATAGAATATATTAGGCTTCCTACTACCGAAGCATAAGGAACCGCCTTCATCTTCTCTATCTCATTAGGTGTCTTAGGACACTGATCCTTAGATCGAGTAATTTCATGCCTGAAAGGGAGAAACCCTTTCTTGAAATCCTACATGCTAAAACAAGTAAGGATGTCATCAATATACTTTGCTAGTAATAAGGCCAACATCTTTTATTTCTTTGTTTCTGATTTCGCAAAAGTTTGATCCCAATGATGTGACTGGCTTCTCCTAAGTCCTTCATATTAAACTGCACAGATAACCATACTTTTACTGAAAATAACTCGCCCATATTATTTTCGATGAGTAAGATGTCATCTACATAAAGTACTAGAAAGACTACCGCGCTTTCGTCGCGCTTTCGTCACGCTTCTTATACACACAAGACTCATTTAGATTTTGATCAAAATCGTAAAACTTTATGGCTTGATCAAATCAAGTATTTCAAGATCTCGATACCTGCTTAAGTCCATAAATAGATATCTTAAGCTTGCACAACATGTATTCTTGGTCCTTTGTTATGAAACTGTCTGATTGCATTATATAGATACACTCGTTAAGACTTTCGGTAAGGAAAGCTGTCTTGACATCCATTTTTTAAATTTCGTAATCGAAATGAGCCACAATGGATAAGAGAATCCAGATAAACTTAAGCATTGCTACCCTTCTTTCTGATTGAACCACTTTGTAACAAGTCTAATTTTGAAGGTTTCAACCTTCTCATCTGCTCCTCTCTTCCTCTTGTAGATCTACTTACATCCAATGGATTTTATCCTTTTAGGTGGTTCTATAAGTTTCAGACCTGATTAGAATACATAGATTCCATTTCTGAATTCATAACTTTAACTAAAGATCTATATTTTTATCCTGGAGTGCTTCATTGTAATCATAGGGTTCGGTATCCTGTTCTGTCAGGATCCTGTCAAAAGACTCTCTAAGAACATATATCAATCAGGTTAATGAATAGCCTTCCCACTACAACGAGGTATTACCTGCGTCTGTTTACTAGCAGTAACACGCTACGTAGAATCTGATCCCTATGCACCATTACCCACATGCTCATTGGGCATGTTAATGGCAGAACCCTGATCATGATCTGCACTTATCCCATAATCCTCCCACTACGACGAGATAATGAGATATCAGTGACTTGTGATTTCTCTTTCATTCTACTGGTATTTTTTCTTAATTCTTTCAAAATAATGTTACTTTTGGACATGTGGTCCATAATATAATTCTCTTTTAAGAATCGGGTATTGGTGCTAACAGTGACCTTCTTATCCTTAGGATTATAAAACAAGCCACCATTCGTTCTCTTGGGATACCCTGTAAAAAACAAACTTCTGTCCTTAGTTCCAACCTACTCGTGTTTCCTTTCAGCACATGTGCTGGACACCCCCAAATCCAAATATGTCTCAGACTATATTTACACTCGGTCTACAATTCTATGGGAATAGAAGGTACTAACTTAAAATGTACCAAGTTCAAAATATAAGTCGCTGTATCTAATGTAAGTATCTAAAACGAATCGGGCAATCCTGAATAACTCATCATTGACCTTACCATCTCCATAAGAATCATATTCCTTATTTCTACTACACCACTCTACTACGGAGTGCCCGGTGCAGTCAACTGAAATATAATCTCTTTTGACAACAAGTAGTTTCTAAATTCTCCAAAGAGGTACTCCCTATCACTGTCGAAGCGTAATAATTTGATACTTTTACCCAGACGCTTCTCCGCCTTCGTCTTGAATTTTTTAAAATTTTCAAATCATTTAGACTTACGGTGCATTAGGTAAAGTATCTATACCTTGAGTACTTGTCAATGAAACATATGAAGTACTTAAAATCACATATAGTCTAGATTGTCATAGGACCATACACATCAAAATGAACCAATTCCAACGGTTCTTTAGCTCTATAACCTTTGGCCGAAAAGGGTCTGTTGATCATCTTATCGTCTAAGTAGGACTCATAGACTGAAAGTGCCTCCACTTCCAATGAACCCAAAGGTCCATCTTCTACTAGTCTATTTATCCTTTTTAGATTAATATGACCCAAGCTAAGTGCCAAAGAAACGTTTGGTTCATTAAAAAAGGAAATTTTCTCTTATATGGTAAATTAAATGTGTCATTCAATTCAGTTAGTTGCAGTGTATGAGAGATATAAGATATAATATACAGATCATCCACCAACGTATCAGAACAAATAAAATGTTTATTTTTCTTAATAATCACGGAGTCATTAAAATGAACAGAATATTTATCTTTTATTAAATTAGAAACTGAAATTAATTTTTTTCTAATTGAATGTACATAAAGGCAATCTTTCAAAATTAAAATTCTATCTCTACTAAAGTTGAGAGTGACATCTCCTACTACAACTATTGCCACCCTGATATTATTGTCCATATGTAGGTTAATTTTTTATCACTAAGTTGTCTGATTTTCTAAAATCCTTGCGAAGAATTACAAACATGATTAATGGCTACCGGTAGATAATATCGCTAAATATGTTTCAACCACTAGTGAACAAAAATTACCTAGTTTGTTCTACTTACTGAGAAAAATTAGACATTATTTTTTTCAATGCCCAAACAGTGATAGAACTTGCCTCTCGGCTTCTTCACACAAGCTTTTGGCTCCTTAGCTGCTTTTGGACCTGTGTCTCCCTATTTCTAAATTTTTTTCTTCTTCTTGCCTTTCGACTTAGAGAAAGAACTTTTTTGAGTTACATGTATAGTATCTGACTTCCTAAGAACACAATCGGCTGCTTGAAATTCTTTAAGAAGTTCTGTCAATGAAAAGCTGAGTTTCTTCATGATATAATTTAAGCAGAACTGCTTAAAACTATCGGGCAGTGACTGAAGTATAATATCGACCTGGGTTTTTTCGTTAATTTCAGCTCATAGGATCTCCAGTTCATTTAGAAGACTAATTATTTTTAGAATATAATCCCTAACCAGGGTGCCTTCAACCATACTTGTATTTATAAGAGATTTCATGACCACCTGCCTAGCAGCCCGATTTTGATCCCCAAACATTTCTTTGAGATTCATAATCATGTCATAGGCACTGGGCATAGACTGATCCTGATACTGCAAAATATTTGACATGGAAGCCAAAATGTAACAGCGAGCCATCTGATCAGCTTTCTATCACTTCTGATGGGCCTGAATCTCTTGTTCGGTAGCCCCCACATCAGGTACTGGTGGACAAATCTCAATTAATACAAATTTGTAGTCCTCAGCAGTTAAAACAATGTCCAAATTCCTTTTTCAGTCTACGTAGTTTAGTCTCGTTAGTTTATTTTTTTTAGTATTGATGCGAGTGGATAGAAAACTATTTTAATAATGAGAATTACATAATTAAAAATAACTATTAATTATGATGAGTAAAATTTTAAATTTATTTTAAAATTGGTTCCCTCTACCATTTAAAAAAAATTCGCCAATAACCTGGTACCCTGTGAATAGCATGTCTTAATGGGAGGACAGCTACTATCTATCGTTTGTCCAGACAGGTCAATTCCTATTAATTTTATTATTTAGGTAACTGATCTTACCAAGTAAAATTAAATAACTGACATAATTTCAGTCCAGTAAATAATAGTAGTGACTTGGATGGAGAGAATACTATTATTTACAGCTAAGTGTTAACAACCACCTAATTCCAAATCAATCGCTTCACAATGAACTCTTAAGACGAAAAAGTGATCCACACTAACAATTATCTAGAATTATCTCTGAAGGAAGTTCGTACTGACGATACCACAATTAATCATGTTCGATAGAGAGAAAGGTTTTACTGCAAATGTGCATAATTAATTATATCACCTACAAACTAGTGATGAAGACTGCGAGATTTATCTGTGAATAAATTTCTTTTTCTACTTAGATTTTTAAAATATTTTTGAGGGTTATAAAAATTCATTTAATTAAAATAAATTTATTAATTTTTAAAATCACACGATTCGAAAAAATTTTAAAATATCTTTCCGTGTACACGATCTAAAATATTCTGATTTGACAAACCATCTTTTCATGTTTTAATGCGTAACAAATAAAATAACCGATGAATGCACAGTTTTTTTTTAATTTTATAGCCAAGGTAATGATTAAATGCATTCAAATATTTTATTTTTACTATACACATTTTTTGAAAAAAATAATTTATTAAAATTAAATATTTTTTTATTTAATTAATTCAAAATCTGAAATTAATTTTTACGTTTTTCAAAGATATCCGATTTAATAAAAAATCATCATAAACGTGTTATTTGGTAAAAATAAAATATTTAAAGTTTTTTCATTTGACTAAAAAATTTTAATTAAAAAAATTTTATTTTTATTTTTATTTTTCTTTACAAAATCTTAATTAAACTGAATTTTTCAAATTAATTAAATTAACATGAATATATAAAATATATATACATCATCCACGCAGTTTAAAAAAATATAAATACAAGATATGTATATATTTCAATTTTATGATCAAACAGAAACTCTATTAAGTTTTAGTCTCTTGTTTAAAGATAAACTGTAAACTTTTAATCCTTTTTAAAATTATCTTCCGGTATCCAAATTGCATCAGGATTCCTCAATATGCAGTGTTATACATAGACAACACTCCCGAGCCTCGAACACATCAGAAAACATCGGCCAAGCAGCCCCAAAATAGCACCACCACCGCCGGACCACCGGCACCGCTGTAAGCCGCCAGTTCAGGTGGCCCCGAACACTGTTCTCAATCCTGTTTTCTAAAAAATAGCTTTTGAAAAATATTATTTTTCTGTAAAAATCCTGGTTCAAAAACAACTCAAAAAATAGTTTTCGATGGCCGCCGAAACAACTTCGCCGCTTGCCCTTATGCCGCTTCCTGTTGGGCCTTTTTTGTGGTCGTTTTGATTCTCGTTTTCTCCTATTTTTAGTAATGATATCCAACAGCATATTGTCTTGAAGAATGCTTCGAAAATTGTCCTTAAAAAGTCCCAAAAATAACCCCGAACAGCCCAATGCCGCCGCCGAAAAATCGCCGCATGTTGCCAGTTTTTTTGTGCTTTTTTTGTGCTTTTTTTGCTTTTGATTTTTTTTATTGTTTTGAACTGTTTTTCTAGTTAGTTTTGTAGTTGTATTATGCCAAAAAACTGTTCAAGAAATAGTCCAAAAAATGTCCCCAAAAACCATCAAAATCGGCCATGAATCGGCAGCGGCGACGAAGCTGCCGGTGGTGGCTATTTTTGTTGGTTTTTTCTGGCTATTTTGAGATCTATTTTGCTTCTATTTTTAATGCATATGACCTATAAAAAAATGTACCAAAGATATAGTAGAAAAATCGTGTAAAACCCACCGTGATTCGTAACCCGAAAAATCCTAAACCACCACCGATGTTACCGGTTATGCCACCGCCTATTTTTCATGTCATTGAATATTCAAACTTGTTCTTAAATATTCTAGATGATATTTCAAAATATATAAAAGTTTTTATATCGAAAAGTTATGTCCCGTAGACTCACAATTGAACTAAAAAAGTTTAAACCATCACGATCAACTCTCGTGATTAAAAAATTAATTAAATCATCATTCAAACCATTCTATCAAACATGAATATAACCATGATTATAAAACTGGGATTAGAACCCATGCAAAACAAAGTTAGGACAGTTCTAAATCTATCAGACCCCTCGATTAACTGAAAACAAAATCAAAACGGCTCTAATACCAATTGTTGGAGGCAAACTGCCGAGATAATTGATTTGTAAACGATTTTTTTAAAAAAATGAACGGGCAATGGCCGAAACAGGCTTCAGATAAAAAAATTTTGATATCAAACTATCAAAAATAAACTCGTGCCACCACAGTTAATTCAGATGAATACTTTTTGGTCGATTCTTCAACTATGAACTTTGATTTTCTGAGTTGAAGCTCAGGTCAGACTTTCTATTGTATTCCCAATACAATTTTCGAACGTAGTATGGGTTACGATTCTTCGAGAACTGAAACCGGCAGAACCTAGACAACCTGAGTCTTGAAAGACAACTTATGAATTTGGTTCAGCCTACCAGCATATTTATAGGGCTATAGCAGGGACCCATTGAATAATTATGATATAAACTTTTAGTGTAATCCAGATACTTATCCAGTGATTTTCACAAATATACAAACTTTTTAGCAATTTTTGTAATTATGAAAACCTTGTAGTGGTATCTGCAATTTTCATAAAGCACTAAATTAGAGTTTATACCACTAGAAAACTGTAACTGCACTGTTAACCATAATCTCAAGACCAATTTGCATTGAACTCCTATTATTAAATGCTTAACTCATCTTCCCACATTAAGATTCTCGATACCCACCAATTAAATTTAATTACTGATAATTTAATTTAATCAGCATCTTTAAAATTTCTTAACCTCTTTCGCTTAACTTATTTGACCGTCGAATAATCAAATTCAGCTGCAGAGTTTTGCCCGGTCAAAACTTATAAGCTTTCTTAAGGGGGTATCGTTAATCCCGAACAATCGGGACGTAGATTTCGTCAATAATTAATATTCACCATATAATTAATATCGCTATCCAACTCACATTGACTATAGATCTATAAAAAATCGCACAATTTAATGAATCAAAACAACGAATATTAAATATACACAAATAATAATTATTTCGGGATTAAGAGTATAAGCACTCATAATAACCTTGGAGTGTGGATTAATTTATATAATCAGTATAAAATTAATTACCCTAATGCGGTCTTGTTCAATACACACAAAGTATACTAGTACAGCGAGTCGGAATAATAAACGATACTATTATCTGTTCTCCGTAATCAAAACAGGTCTACTAAAAAATTTGTACTATAGTCGTACAAATGGTTTGTCTATTTCCATCTAAACTGTAAGTAAAAACTTATCTTCTGGAAGAGCCTACAATCTGGTTTTCTGTGTGCAAGTCGTACTCTACACACTAGAATAAATACTGTATAAAATAAAGGACAATCATGCATAACATTAAAAAAATAAAATTGCATACATTATTCTCATAAAATAGAAAAATAATTTTATTAAAATAAAATTAAATACTAAAATAAAAATAAATTCATAGTTTTTTAGTATACAACCCTGATATCGACCACGACATACTATTACTGCCTCCTACCACAACTTTCAACCATCATTGCAACATCTTACTATCATAATCGATTAATAATTTTGGTCACCACATTTTACCACTATCTCTGACTATCACATTTGATTATTACATTATCTATAATTTTTGACAACTACTTTTCAAACATGTATATGTTAAACATATTTTTATTCTTATTTTTTTTATAAAAATAAACAAAGTCTTAGTAAATATGTTTCGTTATTACCCAAAAGGTCAGTACGTTTTATTTAGTGCTTGTTTGGGATATCTTTTAAGTTGTACTTTTAAGTGATTTAGTTTTTTTTTTAAAAACAGGAATAAAAAAAAGTAAGAGTGTTTGGAATAAGTTTTTGTAGTGGTTTTTTTGATATTTTGCTTTTTATTGAAATATCTAAAATACATTTACTTTTAACTTTTAAAATGGTAGTATTTGGGATATTGGCACGACTTTTTTACTTTTGTGAACAGTGCTGACTTTTTATGTAAGGATATTATAATAATTTTGTTTAAAAAAAATTAAAGTATTTGGAATAAATATTGACTTTTTTCATTAGATTAGGAGATAAAAAAACCAAACAGTACATCTTAAAAAGTTAATTTTTTTAACAATAAATCTGACTTAAAAACTAGTCCAAACAGTCCCTTAGTAGGGACTTTACAAAGGAAGACTTCGTAAATATATTTCATTATTACCAAACATCTATATAATAAGTTAGCATGAGTGGATGAGACATTTATCTTTTTAATCTAAGGGTTGCCATTCGTTCTTCATCATTTAATCAATGGTTAAAAACTAGACACGTCATATCTTCATAGGCTTTTTCATCTCTTTTCCTACTTTCATTTACTAACACTTTCTTTCTACGGGAGACGGGAAGTGCTGTAAAACCACAACACCGTACTTTGCTTTCTTTTTTATTTAGTTTTTAAATATATTTTTATGATTGGATTCGTTCATTACGTAGAGTTTGTCAAATTTTTTTATTCACATAAAAATTTAGGTTGGTACTATATCTATAGCTAAGTAATCGCAAATGTTGATTTATAATTAAATAAATAAAAATTATAATTTTGAGGAAAAAATTGTTAAACAAATGTTGTTAAATCACATAGTTATATGTTTTTGATCAACTTAAATTTTTAAATAAATAATAAATTCTACATAATAAACAGATCTAATTATAAAAATATATTTAAAAAGTAAATTAAAAAAAACCATATCATCTTTTTATATTTTTTTAAAGTTGTTTGAAGTAATGGAATTTTATTAGTTCTAATTTACCTTGGAAGTGCCTTAGGCACGGTCGTACCTAGTAGTAAATATGTTCCAATAAGTAGGGACTTCACACAGGAAAGAAGGGAAGAGCTAAGGCAGCGCTCATTCATTCACTTTCTCTCCACTGACGCATTCTACTCTCTAGCTAGTAGCTGCCAAACTAACTTCACGGTGGACGGTAAGTGGTGTTCGGAGAGCGGTTTTGAGGTAATGATAGTGGTATTTGGTTTTGGATCGTGGATCAAACATATTTGCTTCTATTCATAACCGATTCTCTTTCTGCATTGTATGTTTTCCCCTTGTTTCTCCTAATTTTGGCTAATTATTCGGTGAACATATTCTATTTTGAGTTTGTAGACTGTTTTCAGTCCGATCTATTGCATTTTCTTTTCTTTTGTTTCTTTCTTTCGCGCTAGTTTGTTATTTCCGTTTTGTTACGCGTGATTCTTTGCCGGTTTGTTTTTCCGGGGTGATGCTGTGGTATAAGATGATCAGATCTTCTACGTCTGTGTTCAGATTGCGTGTTAGGTCTTTTGATGTTCTTTAATTTGTGTTTTCAGATATTTTTTTATGATTATTTTACAGTGTTTCAAAGAATGGCTTTACAATGATTAGATTATTATTTAATGCTTTCTGGTTTTTTTGTAGCTTATTTGAATCGGATGATTTGAGAGAAAACGGAAAAAAAATTCACTTTTGGTCCGATTACTTGTTTGGATAACCAAAGCAGAGAAATAAAGAGAGGTCAGAAAAAATGGAAAGATATGGTTATCTGAAAACTTCTTTTTAATCTCTCTGTAATGGAGAGATTTAGAGAGGGAAGATTTGAAGAGATGTCTTGCATGCCCGTATTTTTAGTGTCAAAATTGGTACTTTAAAAACAACTGCATTAGGTACTATTTGTTTAACATAACAGTAGTTCGGTGAAATTATATATGTACACACTTTTTTTTTTCTATTATGTTGGCTAAATGAACAAGATAAGAAAAAAATAACTATTTTTTCCCTCCCGCTTATCCAAACAAGATGAAAAAAACATAATTTTTTCTCTTCTTCTTCATTTTCCCCCCATTAATTTAAGTAATTTTTTCTTTTCTTTTCTTTCTTTTTTCTCTTCTTCTGGTTATTAAACCCACTTGTGATGTTTTTTTAACTGTTGGTTAGGGTTTTTTTTCGTGTTTGTTGTTAGATATGATTATCATCGGGATTGGCAATATGAATTCATCTCTGGATGGAGTTGCTGGGAGTTATTTTGGGCGTTATCCCTTTGGCCCTGCAATTTTCACATGCCTCGGTGTGGAATTCATTTGATGTCTGTCATCGAGATGTGTTTTCACTGCTTATTACTTGGAAATTTCAAAATTTTTCTATGATGTGTGCAGTTATTATTATGGTGAGGAATAGGAGAACTGAACAGCCTGGTAGGGGAGAAAGCTTCGAGTCTCAGGAATTGAGTGGCGGACGAGGTGCTGGTGCTCAACACCCACCAGCTCACCAGCAAGCACAGCATCAGGGTGGTGTTTTCCGAGGAGGAGGTAGAGAATGGGGTCCCCAGTCTCAGCGAGGGGGTCGTGGGGGATATTATGGCCGTGGTCGAGGTGCTCCCCAGCGTGAATCAATTGTACCTCAGCAGTATTATGGCGGGTTATCTGAGCATCATCAAGAAGGCTGGGGAGCTCAGCCACAAGGAGGGGCACCGCAGCGCCGTGGCGGTGGCCGTAATGTGGGTGGCCGCAGGATAGGACTTTCTGCTGGTGGGCCTTCTAGGTCACCAGTTCCCGAGCTGCACCAAGCAACCCAGACTCCATATCAGGCCGGGGTGACCACTGAGCCTGTGCCATACACTAAACCAGCAGAAATGTATGCAGAGGCCAGCTCTTCATCCCGGCTATCTGACGCAAGCCCTTTGCAAGTGAGTCGGCAGGTTCAGCTTGATGTCCAGCATAAAGGGGACTCCAGCCAGGCAGTGCAACCTGTGCCCTCCTCAAGTAAATCGGTGAGATACCCTCTTCGGCCAGGTAAGGGTAGCACTGGTGCTAGGTGTATTGTCAAGGCCAACCACTTTTTTGTTGAATTACCTGACAAAGACTTGCACCAATATGATGTGAGTATTTTGATTCTTTTCATATTATCTTTGTATTTCTTTCATTGCAGATATTGCACTAGAATTTGTGTGACATAATTCTTTATCTTATTCCATGCTAGGTTTCAATAACACCGGAGATGACATCAAGGGGTGTTAATCGCGCTGTGATGGAACAACTGGTGAAAATGTACAGGGAATCTCATCTAGGAAAACGGCTTCCTGTGTATGATGGAAGAAAGAGCTTGTATACAGCAGGCCCTCTACCTTTCACTTTGAAAGAGTTTAGAATTACTCTCATTGACGATGATGATCGATCGGGCGGTGCTAGGTTTTTGTTTATATTTTCTTTTAATCCCTTGTACTTTTTCATTAAAGGGTGGCTTGGCCCAACGGTAAGGCTTTCCGTTAGCATCCTTTGTGGCGTAGGTTTGTTTCATGGAAACTTCCTCTCAAAAAATGGACAAGGGTACTCTAGCGGGAGCCTGGGTCGCCCTTTATTTTCCTTTTGTTTTTGTTACAAGCTAACTTGCAAGTACTCATGTATTCATTGAGTTGGTTATGCTGATGTTTATTGTTAACTTCATCTTGATACAGGAGAGACAGGGACTTTAAAGTTGTGATCAAGTTGGCTGCACGTGCTGACTTGCACCATTTAGGATTGTTTTTACAGGGGAGGCAGGCTGATGCCCCACAAGAAGCTGTACAGGTTCTGGACATTGTTTTGCGGGAATTGCCTACAATGCGGTGAGGATTATGGCTTTTTGTGGCATTTTACTGTGCGCAATCGCATTATTACTAGAGTAGTAGTCCTGCCGTCGCCTGTATTTTTATTTTTGTTTTTAATTTTAATTTTTGCTATTATGGTTGTATTGAGTACTTAGCGTGGTGGGATTGGTTGTAGATATTGTCCTGTAGGCCGCTCATTTTATTCCCCTAATTTGGGGACAAGGCAGCCACTGGGTGAAGGACTAGAAACTTGGCGTGGTTTCTATCAGAGTATTCGTCCAACTCAGATGGGGCTGTCACTGAATATAGGTAAATAACCTTTTTTGGCAGGATTGCAACTGTCATGATAATTGTTTAACAGAAGATCTGTCCTGAAGGACCAGAATAGTCCCCAGTGTTACAACTTACAATAGTCTACTATGTGATCCTGCTTTTCTTTTTCCCTAGTCAGTATGTTAACTATCAAATAACAGCTAATTTTTTTTTGGTATGGTGCGACGTGAATATTTTCTCCAGATATGTCTTCCACTGCTTTTTTTGAGCCATTGCCTGTCATCGACTTTGTGACTCAGCTCTTGAATAGGGACGTTTCTTCTCGACCATTGTCTGATGCTGATAGGGTGAAGGTGAGATAATATTCCTTCTTATGTTGGCATGATTAACAGCAATTCAGTGTAATGATTTTATTGTTGTTTTCATAATTGCTGATTTCTTTTTTCATCCATTGTTGTCTTCTGAAGGCCATTTTTTTTTTACTTTTCTTTGTTTTATTGAGAATCAATTTTTTTTTTGGTGTGGAATTTATAACCTATTTTAGCTGCATGTTTGAATAAGGTTGCAGTTTACCACCAGTCGACTCTTACTGGTATAAAACAAATCTGTAAACTAATAACTGGATACGTTCTTACACATAGTCACCCACCCACCCACCTACTCACATAATCACGTGTTGTTTACCAATTTTCCTAAGAGTTTAAGCTGTTAGGAAATTTGCCCAACAGCTTAAACTCTTCACGTGTGATCCTGCCTCGCTCATGGAAAGGTGAACAAACGGAACTGAGCACATGCAACAACACACAAAACATAGTGCATAAAACAAACATAAAAGAGAAACGGACGAAACTTAAAACTCAGGATCTTCTAGAACCAGATGCCATGTTAAGTCACAAATTGTCCTAAAAGTTTAAGCTATTAGGAAATGGGGCAATGAAATCATGCTATCCAACATAAGTATATTCTCATTATGTTCTGTTGATACTATGTACCCATTTTTACTTGTCATATCTGCCTTATTTTTAGTTAAGTTATTTGTTCTCTCTTTCTTGATATATATATATATATATATATATATATATATATATATTATTGTTAAATTTACATGCATTTCTATGTAGATCTTCAACTGTGAGGTGTCAATATTCTCCATCTCAAATTTATCGTATCGTATGGTTGTTTTTAAAAAATGGAGATAGGTGGAGAACTTTTCCTGCATCTTACATGCAGTTAAGTTTATAAATATTGCTGTTTATCTGGGTTGTTGGCCCTTCTTGTATAACAGATTAAGAAGGCTTTAAGAGGAGTGAAGGTTGAAGTTACACATCGTGGAAATATGCGTAGAAAATACCGTATATCTGGCTTGACATCACAAGCGACACAAGAGTTAAGGTAAGGGCCAATATCTAGTTCGGGAGACCCTTGATGAAATTATCCATCTCCCCTGGTATGTTCCCACTGTTTTTCCTTAAGAAATGGTGGCTCCTGATTTTTCAAACGGACTTGACTTTTAAAGACTATTGGAATACGAATATGACCTTTTGCGTTGAGTTGAGATGCTCTTTGCACCTTCCTCGTCTGACTGATTGGTTATATATTAGCTTTTCGATTGAGGAAAGAGGCACAATGAAGTCTGTTGTTGAGTATTTTCAAGAGACCTATGGTTTTGTCATCCAACACACTCATTGGCCTTGTCTACAAGTTGGGAACCAGCAGAGACCAAATTATTTGCCTATGGAGGTCGATACTTGACTTTGTTGTCCCTGTTCCTTTCTCTGTGTTGATGTGGAAACTAAGTGTTCAGGAATTCAGGTCTGCAAGATTGTGGAGGGTCAGAGGTACTCTAAGAGGTTGAATGAGAGACAAATCACTGCTTTGCTTAAGGTGACCTGCCAGCGTCCTAAAGACAGGGAGTGCGATATTCTCGAGGTTTGTTTTTTGGCAAAATTTCTGTTTTCTGTTTTTTAATGTGACTTTCAATAAACTTTGTGGCTATTACATTTAACATATGCTTCCCGTTAGTTCCTTTCTTTTGTGTAGCAATAAAAAGTTGTGTGCGCTTCCATAGAAAATTATGTATGCATGGGAATTGTGTATTAGATGTTGATTTCACTATGGAAACCATAGAATCGGATAACTTCTTTGTAATACTACTAATACCTTTTTGTTTTGTTTCTCGGAATGGATTTTCAATATTAGAAACTTTGTAAGTCATGAAGTCAAACTCTTTTTGAGAAACTTTGGGACTTGATTCTACATGGTTTATGTTGTGTGATAAAAAGGTACACTCCTATTACCTTCCTAAAAAAGATAATGTTGATGCTTTATGTTTTATTTGTTTTCCAATACTAGTAATATGGTTTTATACTTGCATGTTGTGGTTTTCTTAACACTTAAAGATCTGGATTTCCAGAGGTGGTTTCTGGTTTAGATGTAACTTTTATTGATTTCTCTTTATGATCATTGTGTACTCATGTGGCCATTTCTGAAACTGGATCTCACTTCATATTACATCTCTTGAAACTAGGAGTGCATCTTTAGGTTCTGAAAGGGGTTGTTTTCTTTGCTGTGCGTGAATTTTTAGAATGTAATTGTGTATATTAATGTCATGCAACCTAAATCTGTTTTTAATTGTATCTTTCATGTCGAGTTTGTGTGCATGCAAAAAACCTGTTTGAAGACTGTTGGCCATTACGTACTTTTTGGGTAATGTCTTTCATATTGTGCCAAGTCTCTTTTTGCTTGCTATTATGGATTTGTCTTCTCATTTGGCTCTATAATCTATTGTCAAATTCTAATATTTCATTCCAAGTGTTTTAGATTTTCTGTTATGTATTTGTCTACATGTCGTGCTCGACTAAGAAGCGCTGATGTAGATAGTTTAAATGGTAAAATAGCGATTTAGAGTTAAGGAGAAAAGGAAGATTGTAGAGACTCGGTCCCTTTTATTTTGAAACGATTAATTAAACCTTGTTGTGGTGTGCTTAGTGAAATACGGTTAAGTGTTTAATTATGGGAAATAATTAAAATTTAATCATGTTAATAATTGTTGATGATAATTATATACTTGATTATACATGAAAATAATTATTAAGGGTTGTTTGGATGAGTCTCGAGGCGTTAGAATAAAATTTGAGTTATATACGTTTTCTTTCCTAGGGATGCCATCTAGTGAGAGACCGATCGATCGGTTTTGAGACCGATCGAGCGGTTTGTGATCGGGAGCAACTTTAAGTACGGGAATTGAGCTTCTCTTCTTATTTCTCTCATCTCTCTCTCCTTCTAAACTGAAACCCTAGACCCTAGATCTTCTCATTTCACTCATCTCTCTCTCTCTCTAAACTGAAACCCTAGACCCTAGATCTGGTTTTTAGGTGTCCCTTGAGCTTCTCTTGCTCCCCTGGAGGTGACTTCTTGCTTCTCTCCCGATTGAACACCGTTGGAGGGGTTGGCTTGCACGTTGGGAGCTTAGTTTTCACCCACTGATTGAGGTTTTCTTGATTGGAGCTTGCTAGAGGTTTGGTTCTTGTGGTATAATCATTCAAGAGGTAGGATCTATGATTACTCATGAACATTGTTGGATATAAGTTGATTATTTTGAATGTATACATGCAATCATGATAAATTCATGTTTTTGGAACCTTAGGTTAGGGTTTGATGCTAAAGCATGTTAGCTATTGTGTTTAAGCATGGTTTTTAGGGAACCTGACTACTTGTTGTTGGATATGGTTGAGATTGAAAGACGAGGAGTTAGGGTTTGGTTTTTGGGGTTAACCCTTGAAAAATTTGGGCTTTTTGGGTTAATGGGTTCAATGATGAAATTGATTAAAGATTTGGTGAATTTGAGGTTGGGAGAACTTATTTACTTAATAAATTCCTTGAATTTGATGATATATGCAAATAATATAATGATGGGTTGGGGTTTTGAATAAACCGTGTGAAATTGTTGGGTTTATGAAACCACAATGTGTTGGTTGTGGGTTTTAATCTAATTTAACCCAAATATGTGAAACATATGAAATTGAGAATGTGCAATAAATGTTAACCCTATGTGTGTCGAGTGTTGACGACAGGAATCATGTTTGGGTTGGACTCATGTTTGAGATTTGTGATATGATAAAATAAAAAGGGCCGATTTTGGATCTATGGATTATTTAAGTTGGGCTTGAATAGCTCTTTAGTGAAAGATCGAAAAACCGCGCAGATTGGGTGACTTATCCATTGGCTAATAACCCAGAGCAAGGCGTTAGTCATGGCGGGTTATAGAATGCACCGTTACTTAACAGATCTCGCGTGGCCCGGTCGGTAGTAACGCAACGTGGGTTTATAAGCTCGTCCAGCGTCGGTTCCTAGAATATAAACTATGAGTTGGTTGAGATATGAGAAGATGCGGATAACGTGTGTGCGTGTATGTGTGAGTTGTGGAAATTGAGAACTTGAAATGGGTGGAATGAAATGGAAATAAAAGACCAAGTGATGTGTTTATCTTGTATAAGGAAAACCGGTTATGTGAAAAGAGCTTTGGTAGAAAAAGAAGATTTGGTTTTGATAAAATTATGTGTTGTATTTCGCATAACCATCCTCGCATGTCATATATTTGTTCGTTGTGAGTCAATTTCTTACAAGCCCTTGGCTCATTTTGTATAAACCATTTTAGGTGACAGGAGAAATAAAGGTTATGGACTAAGAAATGTGGTTGCGGACCCCTTTATTTTTTTGTTGAGAGAATTACATGTCTCTTTGTAATATATTTTGAAGATGAACGCTGTAACAGTAATTATTTTGAGCCTATGTTTGGATTAGTTTTTTTGGGAGGCTTTTTGCTTAAATGCCGCTTGAAAAGTCTATTTGTTTGGCCTCAGTTGACTTTTTCACATATCAAAAAGTCAAAAAGCTTACAAGAAAAAAGTGAGTCCAAACATAGACTGAGTACCTTAGATGGTTGTATTTGGGTTGGAGCAACCTTTTTTGTAAGTTTTTAAGGCTGTGAACACATGTTTGTATGCATGAGAGGACGTTTGGTATCATTTGAATGTTATTGGGCGGGTTAAACGTTGGGTTTTTAAGTTTCAAGATGTTTAGAGATGTTCCTATGTCCCTTTGTTATATATATAATTTGGTTTGCTTGAGGATGCTTATCTTGGAGCATGGTTGAGGCTTGGGGTTTGAGTTTTTGAAACAAGACTTGAGAAAAGGGTTCAAGGCTAGACCGCTTGATGGATCGATCAATCAGTCTATCGAGCGGTCAAATGTACCTCTCAGTTTCTCAATTGCAGAGTGAAATTGCTGCAACTTGCGAAAGACCAATCGATCGGTCTTGAGACTGATCGAGTGGTTTGTTTGTTGGGAGCAATTTTTTACTTTTTCCCCTTTTGGCCTACTTTTCGACAGGATGCTTCCCCATGGTTTCAATCCCTCTTTCATGTGCTTTTTACTTCAACTCATGGTTTTGGAGCCTTTTCCTTCTTGGTTTGATTACTCTTTTGCAAATGGTTTGTCTAAGGATGTTTTTGATGGGTGTTCTGTTGAGCCTCATGTGTGGTTTTTGTTAGAATCATTCTCTTTCTCGGTTCATCGGGGTTGGTTCACGGGTGTTGGGGTTAAGGGCGAGACAGATTGGTATCAGAGCTCTAGGTTTGAATACCTAGAAGCCGAGGGAGTTGTTGATCCATTGTGTGAGAGTTTGCATTGATGCGTGACATTCATGTATTGGTATGCTTGCAAGAAATATATTGGAGGTGACTTGATGTGTGCATACTAGGTGGTACTTGGGTATGGAGGCTGGATTTTAAGGATGATGTATCTTGTTCTCGGACGACCGGTCGACTAGTTTGGGGTTCGAATTAGATAGGCGTTTAGCCGACGTCCATTCTAACCAGAAATCCAAATGAGTTATTCGGATTGATGTGTCATTTCGATTAGTTCTCCTCGTTATGTGTTACGTACGATGTGTTAATGTGATGGTACGTGTTACGTGGTAACTTGATGAAGAATAGTGTTGTTAGTGGGAGATGAATTGGTTTAGATCTCGTTATTGATATCTCCCTGATCTTTTCTTATATATAGCGATGTTACCAAGGCGAGGTAGAGGCTGGGGTCGTGGCCGAGGTCGCTTATGCCCAAGTTTCGGAGGAGGGGGATGTGCATACCCCGTAGGAACAAGCGGGAGAGATTGATGTGTTACAGGAAATGCTCACGACGATGAGAGCGTTAGCCGAGACGGCTAGGGGAGGAGCAAGAGTTCCCAAGCCAAAGGCTACAGTCGCCATGAGGGAGTTTCGGCGGTTAGACCCTCTAGTCTTTTCTGGGGAGTAGGATTCCAAAGTGGCTATTGAGTAGTTGAAGGTGATCACGACAATTTTCGACACACTAGAGATCATGGGGGATGAGCTAAGGGTAAAATTGGCAGCATTCCAACTCCGTGAAGATGCCAGGGAGTGGTGGAAGTTTGCCAAGACAACGGTGGAGGGCACGCGGGCCGCTTTCACCAGAGTTTTTTTAGAGAAGTATTTCCCGGGGTCATCGAGGGACACGTATTGGGAGGAGTTTCTCTATCTTATTCAAGGGAATCTGAGAGTGGTTCAGTATGAGGCTAAGTTCGCGAATCTGTCACGGTTTGCACCTGAGATGGTGGCAATGGAAGAGTTGCGGCGTTGGGATTTCAAGTCTACACATAACTTGTGGAGGCCGCTATTCGGGTTGAGAATGCTATGGCGGAGAGCCGCAAGATCAGAGAGAGTAAGTCACATGAAGGGGGTTCTAGTGCATAGTCATAGGGGTGCCAATTGAAAAGGCAGAAATCAGCACTCAAAGAAAGGTGATTACCAAAGGAAGTAAAGAAAGGAGTGGACTCAATGGTCGTTACATCAGCACTTACATAGTATCATCGAGACTCCAGATGATAACACCGATATCTTTTTTGAGTATGAGAATATTCAAGAAAGACACACTCACGGGCCCGAGATCAAGAATATGCACAAAGGCAGTACAACTAAAAACACGAGGAGTAAGGGAAAAATGTGGAGGGGTCGGATATAACAGTGAAATGGAGACTGTTAATCGAGAACGGAAGGCATGCAATTAATGAGATAACAAGCAGAAAGAACATCACTCCAAAAGTGTTTTGGGACGTGCGCATGAAACAATAAGGTACGGGCAACATCTTACAGATGACGGTGCTTGCGTTCAGTAATGCCATTTTGTTGTGACGTGTGAGCGCAAGTTGTCTGATAAATAATACCACGATCGACACAAAAGGAAGCAACAGTAGATTGGATACATTCTAACGCATTATCAGATTGAATAACTTTGATGCGTTTTCCAAATTGAGTAAAAATTTCATTATAGAATGTAAAGAGAGCACGAGGCAATTCAGACCTGTGTTTCAACAAAAAAAGCCAAGTCATACTAGAATAGTCATCAACGAAGATAATAAAATAATAATATTAATGTACTTGGAGTTCGAGGACCTCAGATGTTTGTATGGACAACATCAAAGGATTCGGATTGACGATGATGGCTACGACTGGGAAAGGAATTATAGTAATGCTTGGCTAATTGACACGTTTCACATTCAAAACTGGACATATGAGGTAAGGTGGGGATGACCAACTTAAGCTTAGTCACTGAAGGATGGCCTATGCGAAAGTGCCACTGAAGAGATGAAATGGTAGTACTTAATGCTGATGAAGTATGGGAAGAATAATCAGAATCAATGTCAAGATAGTAGAGCCCGTTCTTTTCATTCTCTGAAGCAATCATTTTCTTGGTCTTGAGGTCCTAAAAGACACGAGAAATAAAAGAAAAAGTTATGGAGCAATGTAGAGATTTAGTGAATTGACTAACCGACGGCAAGTTAAAGGGAAAATCAAGAATATAAAGACTAGAAGGTATGACCAAAGAAGGAGAGGGATGAAAGACAGCTTTCTCGTAAACAGGTTGAGAGGAGTCATTAGCTAAGACTATATGATACTTAATAGGAGTCAAATGAGAGAAAAGTGAAGGATTATTAGACATGAGAACTAGTACTTGAATTGATGATCCAAGATGGAAAGGTAAGTGCCGCATATGCAATATTACCTGAATTAACTAGAGTAGTAGTAGAAGAGGAAGGCAGAATATCACACAAGGTCTGAATAAGTTTGTTAAGCTGAATATGGAAAGCATCATGAGAATTCGAAGAAGTTTTTATTTCAGTCGCATTAAATTAAAGCAAAGGAAAGGAGGCCAAATTCAAACACACCAAATAAGTCCGAAGTAAGAAACCAAATCTGATCAAGATAACTCAACAGTGCAAAATCGAACCAAGAAGGAGCCAAAACAAATCGAACCAATTAGGTCAGGATCAGATCAACCAACCAAAGAACCAAAAAGGAGACTATGCCGTGTGCGGTGGTGCAAAAAGAAATTTGAACCCACACACCAGGATTCACCAAAACAACCACAAATTAGATTTACACAGGAAATGTCAGCACCGTTAAGAAGCCTCGATTGTCAAATCACAAACTAGGGTAGGTAGGCACCTAAGAGATGATCTTGGAACAAGAATAACTCAGAACAATGTAGAAATGGCAAACTAGAACATAGCTGCATCATAGAGAAAGCTAAAACCCTAGAAGCCGACCAAACCAATTGCCAACTCGATTTGATGTATCGAACAATGTCGAATCACAATGAACAAGGCACACAACAAGGCGCCGAACCAAGAACAAGGGATCTGACGCGAAAAAAGGGGTCGGGGACAGAAACCCTACGCGTTGAACAAACCAAAGCTCAAATCATCTCTAATAGAGTTTGAAGCAACAAATCGATGACCAAGAAGACTTGTAGAGGTGATTTCGGTACCCATAGAAGAGATCTCAACAACTAAAAACCAGATCTGAGGCTCCAACAACCAAATCGCGATTTAGGGTTCTGAAAATCTAAAAAATATTCAATAAATCAAAAGACCCATTATTAGATATCTTCAAAAAATTCCACAAAATTCACCATAAATCTCATAGTGTCCCGACAAGTCGATCGGAGTAATCGCCGACGACGTTGATTCGTACGGATGATGATGTCATGCTGACGCCTTCGTACGGAGGCTGACATCAACCCTACTCGTTTGCTCCGAATCGAGTCTTGATGTTCACAGTGTGTTCTAGAGTTGGATCAGGATGCTTTGATACTAAGTTAAATTGTAAAATAGCGATTTAGAGTCAAAGGAGAAAAGGAAGAATAAGAGAAAATGACAGAGAGAGGTATTATTAAGAGAATAATAATGCTTAACCTAAACATTTATACCACATTAGTATTTATATAAGAGAACCAAAATAATTACAAAGTGACCCTAACAAACAAATAATTATCTAACACGGATAATATATGGCATTATATTCTTTGATTTTATTCGTTTTCCTTATATTAGTAAGATATTATATTATTTAGATGCTATATTATATTATATTTGTTAGAGTACTTTTATGTATTAAGCGTCTTTTTGTCATTGTGTTATATATTCATCTAATATAAATAAATGTAAGGGAGAATGGACTGTTTATGTTCTTAATACACTAATCTCTTCTTGTCTTGTCTTGTCTTGTCTTCTCTTTCTCTAAAACCCTAAAGGTTAATTTCTTTACACTTTAACTTAGTATCAGAGCGTCGATCTAACCCTAGAACTACTGTAGCATTCTGAAACGTGTCGAGAGATAGAAACTGCGTGTCGACGTCATCTTCCATATGATGACGTCAGCGGACGCTGCCGATTGTACGGACGCCGATGGTCGACGAATACGTGGAGGGCTTTGTCTCATGCTTTTGGTAACTATGGAGATTTTTACAGAATTTTTTGATGTTGTTTGATGTGTTCTTCGAGCCCCTAAATCACATCGTTGAAGTTCTTGTCTCATCGGAAACCTAGGTCTCTGATCTATTTATTGCATCGTTGTTGCTAGTTTTTGATGGTCCAAATCCTTTCTATAGGTGCCAAAAATATTGGTAGGGATCATAATGGGGGTTGATTTGGTGTTCTAAGGCTATTTGATTATTCGATTTATCAAAAAAAGAGGATTCGACGACTGTTCTTTGCGCGACTGTTCTTTGCAGGGGCTGTTCTTCGCGCGACTGTTCTTCTTTGCAGGGGCTGTTCTTCGCGCGACTGTTTTTCTTTGCGATTTGTTCTTCATGATGTGTTCTTCGTGATTTGTGCTTCATCCTAGGATTTGATCTGTTCGAAACCCTAGGATTTGTGCTTTATCGCGATCAAGTTTCGAAGTTGCAATCTGTGTTTCAAAACCCTAGGGGCCGACTTGGGTTGTTCTTCAGCTTTTTTGGCCTGGCTTGCTTCGTGGTAACTTGGTTGGGGCATTCTTTATTTTCCTTGGTTTGCTACTACTGGTCTTCCCATTATTCTTTGAATTTCTACTTGGCTTCATATTTGTTAGCTGTTCTTCACCCTGGTTGAGACAAAATCCTTTGACCTCAAAGATGATGATTTGTCCCGTTGTGTTACCTCTAAGCGTTTGAATGGACAAAATTATTTAGTTTGGGCACATGCATTTAAAGTTTTTCTTAAAGGGAAGAGACGGTTGAGCTATATTACCAATCTTCCTCCTGCAATCGGTGATCCTAAACTTATGGATTGAGAAAGTACATACTCGGCGGTTATGGGTTGGCTGTGGCATAGTTTGGAGCTTCATATTACCACTACCATTAAGTTTTCTGATACGTCTAAAAAGATTTGGAATTCTCTTGCTGACTTCTTCTCTACCTAAAGTAATGTTTTTCGAGTATATGAGCTTTATGAGCAGATTTTCAACACTAAGCAGTTTGGTAAGCCTTTAGCTGAATATTAAAGCAATCTGAAGAGTTTGTGGGATCAACTGTTGCAACATTGTCCTCTGACCACATATTTGGTACAATAGAGACGCCATTGGGAGGATTTTATGGTTGCTTCTCTTCTTTCCGGTTTGGATCTTGACTTGCGGGATTCAAAGATCAGATTTTGGTCAGTGAGATTTTATCTACTACTGTTAATGTATATTCTCGGTTCTTACGTTCGTCCTTGGGCATCTCATCTGTTGCTTCGTGATCCTCTCTTCCTATTTCTAAAGCTTTCGCTCTAGTCTCCACTGGTGGCGGTCATAGTAACAGTCATGGTGGTCGATCTTATTGGGGTGGCTCACGTGGTGGTTGTCGATTCGATAATCGGGGTGATCGAAAATTGGATCATTGTGGTGGCACTAATCATATAGAACCATACTACTGGAAAAAATATGGCAAGTCAAATTCTGCTCATCATGTAACTGAAGGGACTCCAGTATCCGTTACCTATATCATCTAGCAATTAAGACGCACCTTCATCTGGTTCTCATGACATACTCATCACCTAGCTTAGTGAGTTGGTTTAGACTTTACGTACTACTTATCATTCCACTTTTACTGCTACTTAGCAAACTCAGGTAACATTGCATGTGCTGCTTTTTCTTTTCCCCTTGAGTCATAGATTTTAATGCCACCTTTCATATGTCTAGTAATTCCGCTTTGTTTTCTTATTTGACTCGCACTCATCATCATATTGTCTTAGCTGATAGCTCGTTTCGTCCAATTAATGGGCAGGGTGTACTTCATTCCACCTCATCTTTGTCTTTATCTTCGAATCTTTTAGTTCCAGATTTTCCATTTCATTTGCGATTTGTGAGTCAATTATTTTAAACCTTGAATTGTTTTATTACCTTTTCTCTTTCTTCCGGTGTATTTTAGGACCTCCTGACTCCGAAGATGATTGGTTCGGGGCATGAGAAAGATGGCCTATACTCCTTGGATATTGCACCGTCTCGTTCCCCTGCGTCTGCATTGAGTGACTATGTTTCTCCACTTCAGTGGCATATTCGCGTGGTCATTCATCCTTGGACAAATTGAAGTTACCTATTCCGTCGTTGCCTTCCGTGTCTAGTTTAGAATGTGATGGTTGTCAGTTCGGCAAGTATCACCGTAGTTCGTTTCCTCGTAGTAGTCGTAGGCGTGCGTCTGAGTCTTTTGATGTAATCTACAAGGACATTTGGGATTCTTCTCAAACTCTTACTGTTAATAGATATTCGTATTTTGTTATCTTTGTCGATGATTTTTCGCGTATGATTTTGCTTTTTCTGATGAAAAATAGATCTGGGTTGCCTTATATTCTTACTAAGTTTTATAATGAGATTTTTACACAATTTGGTTGGCGTATTAAGGTTCTTCGATTTGATAATGTCTTAGAATACATGCAGTCTGTTGTTGCTTCTTTTTGTGATGATCGTGGTATTATTTATCAAATTAATTATACTCATACATCTCAGCAGAACGGTGTTGATGAACGTATGCATCGTCATTTACTAGATGTTGTTCGTGCCTTACTTTTCCACATGCATGTCCCAAAACATTTTTGGGGTGATGCCGTTCTTACTGCTTGTCATCTCATAAATCGTATACTTTCTGTTTATCTTCATCAGAAGTCTCCTTTTTCCTTCTTATACCATGCTTAATCTTCTTTCTCTGTTACTCCTCGCGTCTTTGGCTGTGTTACCTTTGTTCATATACTCGATCCTAGCCTTGGCAAGTTTTCACCTCGTGCCTATAAATGTGTTTCTTGGTTACTCTAAGATTCAAAAGGGGTATTAGTGTTATTTTCCTGAGTCTCGTTGCTACTTTGTCAGTGCTGATGTCACTTTCTTTGAGCCTATTTTTTTTTCTTCTGGTCAAGACTTATCCCATGACTTCCTTTCTTGCTATGAAGGGGGAGTCTTCGACTTTACCTCTTTCTATGTCGTTGCCCTTGTCTCGCTCCTTGCAGATATATCAGCACTCTCGCGATTGACCCATTATTTCTTTTGGCCCGACCCTTAACATCTTCTCTGTTGGAGGCTCCCGCTTTGCTCCCTTTGTCTCGTGATGATGACCTACCAATTGCATTACATCGAGGTAAACATACTTGTACTCAATACCCTATTGCTCAGTATGTTTGCTATACTCGTGTCTTTTCTTTCTTTTTTTCCTTTGCTATTGCCTTGTTTGCCGTTTCTCTTCCCACTTCTCATAAGCCGGCTCTGGTTGTATCTGGCTGGAAGCAAGCTGTGGATGAGAAAATGAGTGCCCTTCATCAGAATCACATTTGGGAGCTTACTTCTCTTACTCCAGGCAAACAAACTGTTGGTTGTCATTGGGTATATACCATCAAATATCTTCCCGATGGGTCTATCGAACGTCTTAAGGCTCACCTCGTGGCCAAATGTTACATTCAAACCTATGGAGTTGATTATTTGGAAACATTTTCACCAGTGCCTCATCTTAAATTCTGTTCGCATTCTTCTCTCCGTTGCCATTAGTCGTACTTGGCCTTTATATCAACTTGATATTAAGAGTGCATTTCTTCACGATGATCTACAGGAAGAAGTCTATATGGCTCAACCACCTAGATATGTTGTGCTTGACAGTGAGAATCTTGTTTGTTGCTTACGCAAGGCTCTCTATGGTTTGAAGTATTCTCCTCGTGCTTGGTTTGATCGCTTCAGTTCTGTTGTCCTTGAGTATGGTTTTCGGCGATCTTCATTTAATCACTCCGTATTTGTTTATCGTTCTTCGGATGGTACTATTGTATTGATCGTTTATGTTAATGATATTATTATTTCCGGCGATAACTCAATTGGTATTGCTACATTGAAACAGTATTTGGCTCAATAATTTCATACTGAAGACTTGGGCCTACTTCCTTACTTTTTTGGAATTGAGATTGCTCGTTCTTCTTGCGGCATCTCTTTATTCCAACGCAAGTATGTTATGAACCTTCTTTCTGAGACTGGCTTCCTTGGTGCCCGTTCGGTTGATACTCCTATAAGGGGTGTAAAAAAAGCTCGCAGCCCGCGGGCGGCCTGAGGCCCGTTACTATGCGGCCCCGGCCTGGCCTGGTTAAGGTCAAAGCCCGTAGCTCCCATCTTTGGGCCTGGGCGGCCCCCCCCAAAGCCTGTGGGCTGGGCCGGCCCAGCCCAACCCGAGGCCCGGGGCCCAAAAACCCAAGCCCAAGCCCGCCCAAAATTAAAATTGAAAATTTTAATTTCTTTAAAAAATTTAATTTAATTTAATTTTCAAAATTTAACTGTTAAACTTATAATAATATAAGTTATAAACTTCTCAATTAATAATAAATTTATAGTAAACTAATAAATAAATAAAATATAAACTTATATAATATAAACTAATAAGTTATA
>JAOTRH010098533.1:0-16074 GCA_034768845.1 Heliamphora exappendiculata
CTTTTCAAAACAATTTTTGTTTGTATGTGACATATATGAGAATTAGCTTGATCTATTTATATGTAGTAAGGGATAGCTGGTGAATAGGTTGCCAAATGCCAATTTAATGTGTATTTTTTTTAGCCCAAATTTTTTTTTTGATGTAAAATTTTAATTTTAAAAAGAAAATTAAAAATTCGGTATAAATTCTTAATATATTTTTATGATTTATCGTATAGTTAGAATTTTCACAATTTTTTTTGACTACCAATAATTTATGAGATGAAGAATTTTGGGTCTCTATTTTTAAAATAAATTATAAAGTTTTATCAGAAAACTTTGATTCTAATTCTCTATTAAATAATTATTACTTATTTATTTCTATAGTCAGTTGCTTAGTACTGTACTATTTTGAGAAACTTAACCGGTGAAAAAATTTAAATTTGACACGTGTTTTATTTCTATTGGTTACTAAGGTCTGGGTTATTATACATTGGGGGTACCTAATTTTGTGGACGAAAAATGGCCTACCCAACAGTAGTTTCGACCCATTTCATACACGCACGCTACTGTCACCATCTGTCCTACTGGCCAAGCTGAGCCGGGCCAGGCCTAGCTCGAGTTGTGGGTTGTGGGTTGTGGGTTGTGAGTTGTGGGTTGTGGATCAACCCGAGCAGCTTATGTTTTTGAAGAAATTTTATTTAAATAAAAATTTTAAAATTCGATTACTTATTGTTAACCCAACAGGTGGAAAACTCAACGGTCATTTTTCATAATAGAGCACTCGCGAAGCGCTCAAGCGGCGATGCACAGAAACCAGGCCAGAATAGGACGCTTGCGGAACGCTGAAGCCCTACTAGTCCAGTGTTGGACGCTCGCTGAGCGCTCGAGTGCCAAAGCATCCTCGTGAGTTCTAGTGTAGAACGCTCGCAGAGTACTTGAGCGCCGATAAAAAAATGTTAAACCTGTTATGAACAGGTGCAGTGATTTTTCTGAAAAGTTACTTTGAAGGCTATTATATAAACACATCATTTATGCATGAATTTGGCATCCAATTATCTTCTCTTCCCTTGCATTCATATTTTGTGCAAGTTAAAAAGTCGAAGAGTACAAATACTTAGTTGGTTCGCTGTACTCGAAGATTGGAGTACTTCTTCTTCGGGTGTGATCATTGTATCCTGGAAAATTGACGTCTGTGAAGCCCATTAGCACCGGTGTGAGGGATGAATCTATCTTAAGGAAATAACATTCAACGCTAGCCTTAATCATCTAAATTATTTATGTTTTGCATTTGTTTATAAGAATTTATTTTCAGTTCTTACTTTTACAAGTTTTGTATTTCTGTTTCTTTTTCAGATTTTGTCTAATGATCTTAAGATAGATTCAGTTTTCTTTTGAAAAAACCTTTACTGTACTAGTTTTCAATCTTGCGTTCTCTTTGATTTCTGCTTCTCTATTTTGTTTTTGGTTATCCAAATACTTGTTTTCAAATTTACAAGTATTTGATTATTTGTCGATCTTCTGTTTATACAAAAATGGCCACTAAAAATGTTAGTGTTGGAACCACAGTCACGTCCATTGCTCCTCTAAATGCGCCGATTGTACCCGTGACTGTCCCAATGTACCCATGAATCACGGGGAGAAGTCAAAAAAATTCGACAATTTCGATTTCAAGAGATGACAATAGAAGATGTTTTACCTCACGACTATAAATTTAGTGAAATTTTTTCATGAAGATTCGCCTACTCCGAAGGAGGACGAGATAGATCGACCAGTTATTGCTGCTGTGGAAGCATGAAAACATGCTAATTTTCTTTGTCAGAACTCCATCCTCAACGAGTTGGATAACACATAGTATAAAGTGTATAGTTCAATCCTGACAGAAAAATGGTTGTGAAGAAAATTTTTCTAGATTTTACCTCTAAGACCTCAACTTTTGGAAAACAAAAACAGGTAACAGAAAGTGGGCATGTTTCAACATGACAATGTGTTTTTCAGTCGATTTTAAAAATTAAAAGCAAGAACTTACCCCTACTGAAATTTTTTTATAATTTTTATAGAGGTAGATATTTAAGTTATGAAGCTGGGACTTAACCTTGCTAAAAAAGTATTTATATTTTATTTTTAATAAATTTTTTATTAAATAGTATTTAGATTTAACACATTTTGAGAGAATCAGCACAACCCTCTTTACACTTAAGCTTTTCGAGCGATTCCAATGAGGTTTTAAAGATAAAAGAAATATATAACTATTCTCACTGGTTTAATGCAAAAATCTTGCTTCTACAAAAAAATGGTGTGACTCCAAATTTGTCTTACAAGACAGCATTTTTAGCTATTTTTTATCCTGAATTTTAAAAATATAAAAATAAATGAACTAAGTTTTAAGAAAATTCATGCATGCAGAGAATATCAACATGATATTACAATAAAAAGTCAGAGCCATAGCTCAAGTCTATACCCAAAAATAAAATGGAAGAAACTCAATTTTTTCACAAAAACGCCTTAGGACATATTTATGCATAAGCAAGATCTTGACTTTTTGACCCATCATCTATCCATGCAAAGTCATATTTCTCTTATATATGATTTATATAATAGTTATACACCATATTTGAGGATCAAAATTTTTTTTAAAAAATAAAAGAATGGAAGATGAAAAGAGAAAATATAGATGATTCTTGGGTCTCAATACCTTATCTCATGGGATTTGAGTAAGGATCTTGAGCCCTTGAATTTTTGGAGCCAATGATACTAAGATTTTGAAAGAAATAAGTGTATATAGATGTTGTTCCTACCTTAAAATGGAGCAAAAGTTGTTGAGTGTTGAAGAGGATGAAAGATGAACACCAAAGAAAATGCTTGAAGATGCAAAACCCTAAGACCTCCTTCCCTTTTTCTTCCTCTCTACTCTCTCTCTCTCTCTAGATTAACACTAAGAAGTTTTCAAATAAATTTTCTATTTTGGGAGAGCCATGGTCAAACAAGGTGGTGAGGACCCCTTTTAAAATAATTTTTTGCTAGTGGGAGGTTCATGATGCTTAGTGTAACAGATAGGCGACTTAGGTCCATTCAAATTGCATGCAAGTATGACATAAAGAATAAAAATATGAATTTAAGTGTGTTAGTATCAAAGGTGGCTGGCTAGGGTTAGTTTTTGGCTCAAATTTTGAAATTTTGTGTATTATAATAGTTTATTAAAGTTTTTATGATATATTTATATTACATGGTGCCCCATAAATTATATTTATTTAGTGGGTTGAACGATGAGGTCTGACAAGTGAGATGACCGCCGCCCTTATGCGTGCACCATCCACCAAGTTCCTGCAAAATAGACCTCCGATCGGTGGCCAGAGGGAGGAATTTCGATGCCCAAGTTAGCTCTTCTTACACAAAGAGAAACTAAATGCATTGACAAATGCTAGCCCCCTCTTTCAGTTGAGAGAAAAAAAAACTCCTACACAAGAGAGAACCAAACATTCACGTAGAGAGAGAATCATAAATCTCTGCACAGTTATTCTTTATTAAAACACACTAAAAAAAATTTAAAACACAAAAAATAGAAATCGATTATCATGACTTACACTTTTTCCAGTAAGCAAAAATAGTAATGTAGTTTACACCCAACTCTCATAAAAATATTTATTAAAGACAGAAGTAGTCATCTAGCCACAACATAAGACAAGTTCGTTATATGACCTTCTTTGGTAATTTGTGTATTTGTTTATTTATTTATATTTTTTTCTAAACTTTTTTTTAAAAGATTTTACTTTTTTTGAATCATATCAATTTGAGAGAAATTAGAAAAAATAAAAAATTATGATAAAATATGAAAATATTTCACTAAAACAAAAATAAATAATATAAAATTTAATTTGTTGGCTTACTTTGATGTATTTTTTTTCTTTTATATTTTTTTCGTATTTAGTATAAAAATTTACTTTTTCGATTCATTTTAATAAGAACAGTCCAAAAAATATAATAGTTAATTAAATGATAAGAAATTACCAAAAATAAAAATAAATAAAATAAAGTAATCAAATAAGTCATTACCCTACACAAAATTACTAATTAATTCGTGCACCCAAATAAGTCAAATTAAATTGATAAACACTCCAAAGAATCTCTAAATTTTTTGACAACTTGTGTATATTAATTAATTCTTATTATGATGAATGAAGCATTCTTAAGTAATTTAAATCCATCTTAGTGTGGTCAATAATGTAACGTGTCTCATCTAATTTTGTAAAACAAAAATTAAATAAAAATAAAATACATTTGATTAACCTAAAATTTTAAATAATAAAAAAAAATTAAATAAAAAAAATTAAACCAAACACAAACTAACTGAACGCAAATCATGGTAAGTTGGAGTCAGTTCTCAAGATACACAAACAAGTAGTGTATTTAAACTAGTAGTTTAAAGACAAAGGAAAAAAGAGTGCCTGCACTGTCACAATCAATTTCACACCTTTTCTACCCTAAATAAAAAACCTCTCAACGGATAAAATAAAAAAATACTTTGTACACAAACAACTAAATACAAAAATTATAAAAAAAAAATTAATTCTGACTATTTATTTAAAATTAATAAATATTATAAATTATATAGTACAAATAAATAGTTATAATTTAATTTTTGTATTTAATCGGTAATTGCATGGATGCTTGATTTTATAAGTAATATTCCGGAATGTTTGGTAAAATTAATATTGATAATTTTTTATTTTTTATTATTAATTTTAATTATAAATTATAAAAAATTAAATACTCATAATTTTTATTATAATTTATAATTCTTTTTTAACTACAAACTAAAATTATTACAAAACACTAATAAATTTTATTATAAATTATAATTTATAAATAATTAATTTCAATAATACCAATCACCGCCAACAAATAAATAAATCAATTTCTCAAAATTCATGCTAATCATCCTCAACACCAACCTGTCTCCAACATCGAATCTAGCGCCCCTATTTATACTGGAAACCCTCACCACATCCTCTTCGTGAAGCTCCCAAACTCCTCCGCCATTTTCGAAAAACTCTTTCGTCTTCCTGACTCGCTCAGCACCCAGCTAGCCATGTCGAAAACCAGTGGAAGTAACGGTCATATTAATGGTGCTCGCAAGCGCGTTCCGACGCCGGGAAAGGCGGCGATTCTTGCGCTGGGGAAGGCGTTCCCGAGCCAAGTCATTCCTCAGGATTGCCTGGTCGAAGGCTATCTGCGCGACACCAAATGCGAGGACCTGTCCGTTAAGGAGAAACTCGAACGCCTGTGTAAGCGAAATCCCTTCGGCGTTTTAAAAATTGATTGTTGGTTTGGCAACCTCGATTTAAACCCATTTTTTAATTTTAAATCTTTAAGTTACAAAATTAAAAAATTAATTGAAAATTTAATAACTTTTAAATTATCAAAAAAAACTAAATAAATTATATGTGAAATTTTTATATTGTTTTTTAATCTAAATAAGATTTTGCCGAATATAAAAATTAAAAAATTAAAAAATAAAATAATAAAATTAAAAATTACTGTCAAAAAAGTCAAAAAAATTTAAAAACAAATATGCTAAAAATTAAGAGTTAAAAAATAATTTTTTTTAATTTTTAAAATTTTAAATTAAAAAATAAAAATATTTAAAATCAACTTTAAACTAATTTAAAATGGATAGCCAAATGCTAAATTAGAGGCGTGCAGAGATGGAATGGATTGGGTTCACCTCCAACCCATCATTCGATTACATATAACGTTATTTTGAGATTACTTAAAAATTAATTTTTATAAAAAATGATTTTAAGCTATATTAGATTTTCAAAAAAGTTAAATTAACTTTTTGTTTTTTAAAAGGTGTATAAAGATTCTAAATACTCTAATTTTTTTAAATAAAATTACTATAACATCTTTAATTAAAAAAAGTCAATTCTCTTTACAAAAACAGAAATAAAAAAATTATATTAATATTTTAATAACTTAAAAGTAAAAAAGAATGGCATATTGGACATTTTAATAAGAAATAAAAAGCTATTATAAAAATTTTTTCCAAATAATTTAACTTTTTTTATTTTTTTCAAAAAAAATTAAATTTATTAAAAATTAATTTTTTTAAACATTGTCCATGTTTAGGTAACCAGTTTATTAGTTTATTTGTTTATTAGCAAATAAGTTAAAACACAAATAAGTTATTTCGTTTGGGTGACGTAAATAAGTCACTTCGTTTAAGTCACTTCGTTTAAGTTATTTCGTTTGGTTTATTTTTTGTTTATTTAGTTTATTTGCTTAAATAAATTATTTTATTTGAATAATTTTTGACTTATTTATTTATTAATTTAAAATTTAACATAGGTAATTTAACTTATTTTTAACTTATAAACCAAATAATAAATTTACCCATACAGAGCCATTCTAAACAGGGACATAGTTGATTTTTAATTTTGTTGCCCAAAATGAATTAAATGGGTTCCAAAATTTTAAGTCATGAATTTGATGAGTTGATGGATGTTAGTTTCGACAGTTTGAGTTTATTTATTTTAAATTCTTTTTTTTGTTGATTTAAGCTTACTTATTTAAACTTTTTTCGTTGAGTTGGTTTTATAATAATATTTTTAATTAAAAATATTTATTTATAATAAATTTTAAACTCAAAAAATCATAAATTTACCAATTAAAATATATGGACTGAAATTGTATAGTTTTCACACAAACATTTATACCTTTTATTTAAATTCATAATCACATTTTTTAAATTATAATATATAATTAAAAAATAACTTTTATTTAAATTCATCATCATCTTCATCTTCATCTCTCCCCATTGCTTTGCTAGGTAAAACAACTACAGTGAAGACAAGATACACAGTGATGTCCAGGGAGATCTTAGATCAGTACCCAGAACTAGCAACAGAAGGCTCACCAACCATCAAACAAAGGCTTGAAATAGCCAACCCAGCTGTTGTTCACATGGCCATGGAGGCAAGCCTTGCTTGCATCAAGGAGTGGGGAAGACAACCGCAGGACATCACCCACCTCGTCTACGTTTCTTCGAGCGAAATCCGATTGCCGGGCGGCGACCTCTACCTCGCCGCCCAGCTTGGGCTGAGGAACGACGTCGGCCGCGTCATGCTCTACTTCCTCGGCTGCTACGGCGGCGTCACTGGCCTCCGAGTCGCCAAGGACATCGCCGAGAACAACCCCGGCAGCCGCGTCCTGCTCACCACTTCCGAAACCACCATTCTTGGGTTCCGGCCACCGAGCAAGGCACGCCCTTACGACCTCGTCGGGGCGGCGCTCTTTGGCGATGGAGCCGCGGCGGTCATCGTCGGCGCCGATCCGTTGGCGGGTAATGTTGGAAAATTTTAATAATGACGATTAGCACACACGTGCAAATATAAAATAATTATAATTTTAAAATTAAATAATTAAAAATAATAATAAATATTTTGTAAAAAGAGAGAGAATAAGAGTTCCAAATAATTTTTTTTAAAAAACAAGAGTAAAAAAGATGAGAATAATTTAAATTTTATAAAAAATTCATAGGGTTTCAAAATAAAAATAAGTGTCCTTTTTTTTTAAAACAGTATAAATGAAATGTTATTTTTATTATTATTTATCTAGTTATTTTTTTCTGCTACAAATGTAAATAGGTTATCAATATCCATACTAGCCATTTATTTTATATAAATATAGAAAAAAGCTTACTAGCTTATTTTCTGGTGACAACAGTTTATTAATTTAAAGATACACTTCAAGTATTTACAAGTTAATTTTTTTATTTAAAAATATGTACTTTAAGCAATAAAAGTAAAATTGAATTTACTAATATAAAAAATTCTACGATCATATTATTTTGTTTTATTAATATTTTATGAATAATTTCATTCATGTCCTTCTATATATTTTTTTGTAGGAGATATGAATGAGAAAATTGACTTGTGAGTAATTAAGTTGCATTTGCTGTGCAAAAGAAAGAAAATTACATTTGAAACCAATACAGTCCTCTTGAAATTGCAAGTACACATGAATATCAGAACAGTCATTACCAATATCACCCTTTCTAATTTATATTATTCTTATACTCTATTATTTTTAGTCCAGGTTTAGCATGCCAACAAATTTGACTTCCATAAGGTTTAGTTTTCAAAAAAAAATGAGAAAGATAAAAGTGAAATTATTTAAAATAATTTTTTACGATAGTTTATTTGCTTTTTTTTGTTAAAATGTTAAAAAATACTTAAATTTAGCATGTATTTGAATTAATTTATTTTTGTAATTTTTTAATTTAAAAGTCATAAAAAATCAATTAATTTGATTTATTAAGTTTTTTTTTTTTTTTTTTGCATAATTTAATATTTACTTTTTAAAAAAATAAAAAAATCAAATATACTTAAAAATCACTTAAAGAAATTAATCTAAACACGGGCTTAATATTACTTTACTTTAAAATAGAACTATTAAAAGTTTTATTCAAACAACAGGTGAAGAGTCCCCTTTCATGGAACTGAACTACGCCGTCCAACAGTTCCTGCCGGGAACGCAAAACGTGATCGACGGTATGATTTCGGAAGAAGGCATAAATTTCAAGCTCGGGAGAGACCTTCCTCACAAGATCGGCGAAAACATCGAGGAATTCTGCAAGAAACTGATGGCGAAGGCAGCGCTGAGCGACTTCAACGACTTGTTCTGGGCGGTTCATCCCGGCGGACCGGCGATTATCAACCTATTGGAGAGCACGTTAGGGTTGAGATCTGAGAAGTTGGAGTGCAGCAGAAAGGCGCTGATGGAATTCGGAAATGCGAGCAGCAACACCATTTTCTACGTGATGGAGTTGATGAGAAAGGAGGTGATGAAGAAGAGAGAGGAGGAAGAGGATGATGAAGAAGAAGAATGGGGACTTGCTTTGGCGTTTGGGCCTGGAATTACGTTTGAAGGCATTCTCGTTCGTAGTCTGTGATCGATGATGATGAGAGGTTGATTTGGTTCAATCTTTTGCCGTCGTGGATTTATCAATCCTTTGTTTGGGAAGCAATCTGCGTTTGCGTTTGCGTTTGAAGTTTATTAATAGTTTATAGAAAAATAAAGTAATGAAAAAAAAAGAAATATAAATATATAAAATAAAATTTGATAATTGTTTAATTTGCAAGAATGGTACTAAAAATTTATGCATAATCTTGAGTTTTTTTACATAATTTATTTTGTGAAAAAACGTTTTCTGCATGTGATTGTTGAGACTCATTTTTTATAATAGGGTATAAAAATAAAATAGTTATTTTTTGTTAATGGCACAAAACCCAAGGAAAAAGATTTACAATTTGTTTGAAAATTTAAGAGAAAAAAATAGAAAAAAATATTATATTTCATTTTCGTCTCGTTTAAAAACACGTAATGTTTGATAAAATTACTGTTAATAATTTTTAACTTTTTAATACTAATTTTAATTATAAATTATAAATTTTTTTAAACTTCTATAATTTCTACAATAATTTATAATTATTTTTTTATTTTTTTATTTTAATTACCAGTTACAACTTTTACTAAATACTTACAACTTATACTACTAGTTATAATTTATAAATTACTAATTTTAAAAATACCAAATACCACAGTACTAAAAAGGATAATTAATTATTTCTTTCTTCTGTTGGTTGGATAATCTACGATAGGCAATCTGCGTTTGAAGTTTACTAAGAAAGGAAGGAGATTTTACAGTTAGTTTGGAAATCCATGAGAGGAAAATAAAAATAAAGAAAAAAAGAAAAAAGAATTCCATTTGATCGTGGTCTCATTTTGGATATGTAAAAAAAAAAGTTATTTTTTTTATCTTATTTGAATAATCAACATAAGAAAAAAATAAAATATCTTACATATTTTACCAAATTAATCTTATTTTAAATTAATAGTGCTTGATACATTTATTTTTTAAGGACTTATAATTAATATCATAAAACATGAACATTTATTATGTCCATAGTCGAGAAGTCTCTTTTACTTTTCGACCAATTCTTTTTAAATTCTATTACATAAGCTTGAGTATTTACTTTCAAGTAACCATCACTAATGTTGTTAATAGATTCAAACTGAAATTTTTGTAAAATGCAAATTAATAATTTGCCAAATACAAAATTACAATACCTCATTCACGATATTATTATAATCATATTATAACCACCACTGGTATTATTAATACGGAAAATTATTAGATATTTTTAAAATATCATATAAGCAATAACATATAATACTCCTAGAAAATAAAAATATTCGATTCACATTAAGTCAATCACTTTTATCTTCTACCTACTCAACAAAAATGGGTGCACATTATTTAATCCAGAACATTTTTTGCCACATCATTAAATGAGAATACCACATAGATAATACCACAAATTATTCCAATTTGTTCACTAAGAAATAAGATAAAATTAAAAAAATAAAGTTCACGAAGTCCTAAGCACTGTCCAATCTTCCAATTACAGATTTCACCAAGAGATTCGCAGCCTGATTCAAGTTCATGGATTGCAACAATCACTGCCAGGCACGAGATTTCTTGACCCAATTTTTTTTTCTCTATCTCAATACATTAAAAATCGTTGAGTTATGTCTTAATATTTTAAATTTAAAAACATTCATCCAACGCTGCATTAGGATAGAGCAACGAGAGTTCTCAAAGAGGGAATTCTTAGCTGTGAGTGTGCCTTTTCAAGAATATGAATGATAGTAATCTATGTTACTCAAACTTGAATGAGATCAAACTCATTTTCTTAATTATAGGATACAAACACTTAAAATAGAAAAGTGAACATATGTTCAAAAATACAACACTTAAATGTAATGCATTATACTTATAACTACATTTGCATATATATATATATGCGCGTAAGGAGATAATGCTAAAAGTTATTTGATCTTCAAGGAGAGCCATGTTGGGGAAGAGCCTTACATTTCTCTATATGAGAACATTGGCAAGGGTCCAGTTTTTACAAATTTCATGTGACCTCTTGAAAATAACCATATCAAGGATGAAGTCCAAATTATTATTCAGTGAGAGTATATTTTTAAAATTATAGATATATATATTTTTCTCAGTTTTTTGTACTTTTCTTCAAGTACTTACTTTTACTTCTAGAAAATAACAATTCGAATTTTAATTGTCTTTTAAAATATTTTTTTACAATTTTAAATTTAATATAAACAAAAAATATGTATAATCAACAACTAGCCAAATCTCAACAAAAACCCAATAAGTTACAAAAATTTAGTAATTTAGAAGTTCGATATTAAATACAATTCAACAAAAACCTCACAACTCACAAAAATTTAAAAACAAAAATCCCGCGAGTCACAACACTTTAGCAAGAATTCAATAAAAACCTAACAAGTCAATGAAGTCACAACTCACAAGTACACCAAATTAAATAAGCAAATTAAAAATTAAATACATTTTATTTTAGCATAAGATCTAGTTTACTAAATAAAAAATTTATAAAGTAGATTTAAGGCACCATTAAATATAAAAATTAAGAAAAAACTTTTCATAGTATCTAGAGAGCAGCGCGGCGATGTGAGGCAAGCAACGACGATGACTGAATTTGCTTGGAAAATTAGAAACCCTAGCCCTAGATCCCCCATGCTCATTGTGTTGATGAAAAATGTAAAAATGAGAATGACTTTCTAATTTTGTCTTTTAATTATATTAGGGATATAAATGGGTTAAAGAAAAAAAAGTAAGATCAAAATATAAATTCACTGCGGTATAATTGTTATATTTTAAAATGAGTAAAAATAAAAATTTTCAAAAAATCACTGAGGGCACCTTCCCCACTCATCCCTTTATGGCTCTGTCTCTCATGACCCATGTATGCTATGGATGAAGGCTTTAAATCGAACTAAGTAAATCTTATATTTTTGTGTGTGATCACTTGTGTAATTTTTTTCTCGTTTCATTCGGTTTATTTATAATAATAATGCATCCACCAACAAGCACTTAATAAACACTAACATGTAGAGGATAAGATGCATCCATTCAAAGACCCGATTGGAAAACGCAAATCAGAACTTAGAGAAATCTAAACACCTGCTTGCATTAGCAGAAGGCAAACAAAGAATAAAGTCAAAACATTCAAGAGTCATGGAAGGATATGAAGATACTAATTGTCAATTTCTAAAAGATTCAACACAAATGATTTGTTACTCATAATTGGTTAATGCATGGTTCTACCTTTAGTCTTAGGATGATAGTTGGAAATAATTGTTAGAGAAAAGAGAAAACAGAGTATTATTTTATAATCGAAAATATCTTTTTTTTAACATAATCAAAAATATCTTAACAACTAAACATAAATTACAAAATACAAATAAACAAAGCTTAAACCCTAATTAGTTTTAATAACTAAATTACTCCTTGGCTAACAAACAAATAAAGACGTTCAACTGTATACCATTCTGATTGATATGATTCATGCTAATACCCAATTCGTGACTTATGGATCAAAGCTTCTTAAAAAATATTAAAACAACACATCAAACCTAAATTAAAATACCAAAAGGAACAAAGTTGATGTCTAAATTAATAATCAGTACGAATTAAGATCGTGGGGTGAAAGGTGTCGTAAAGGTTGGAATTCCAGCTGTCTTCTTTAGGTTAACATAGATGGCGTCATCTCGCTCTATCTTCACAGTATTTTTTAGCTCCCAACACTAGTTACTGACCATATGTGTAACGAAACTACTCTTTACCTCTAATCTATCCCAAGAATTAGGTGGAAATTCTTCATGTCAAAGACTTGCAAATCACATATTAAGCAGAAGCTAGACACTTCTAACTCAAAATATTTACACTATCTTTATGAATTTGGCTCTTTATGAATTTGGCTACTGAGGAGTGATGCAATGATCAATATCATAGATTATTTAAAACTAGCATAGCATGTTTTAGAATTAAAAATACTACATAGTACGCAACAAGATATAACTATTAAGTCACCAATTGTCCGAAAAGCTAAAATTTTTAAGAAATTGACCCAATAATGTATATCAAGCTATTCAGCACTCCTACTCACATGAAACCCATTCTCGCACATAGAGAGGCAAATAAACTGAACTAAATAGGTATACCAAACACACATAGTGCACGATAACAAACATATCAAGAAAACAAAAATAACGAGACTTGAACCCAATACCTCATAAAAATAGAGCTTTGATGCCATGTTGAGTTACAAATTGTTCCAAAAGCTTAAGCTTTTGAAAAATGGACCCAACAATGTATATTAAGCTATTCAACAATAACAGTACAAAGAAAAGCAGAACATAACAAACATAAAGAGGCAAAACATCCTAGGCAATCTACCCCAAAACTATCTTGGAAGCCTAAAGTGTAGTGTACGCTCTGTGTATTCATTTGGATCTTCCTCGTGGTCTTTGTTTTCTTCTAGCGCTATCACTATGTAGGCTGAGTCATAGGGGGTGATGTGAGGGTGTACGTGGGAGAATGTAGCATGTAGGTCTATCCTTTGTCACGTGGGGGTTGCATCATCTCGCTCCATCTTTAGATTATTCTTCTATTCCCAACATTAGTTACGGGACTGATCATGTTAATGGATCACAAATCACAGATTGAGTAGAGGTCATACACTTTTAACTCGAAAGAATTACATGCTAGATCTTTTCCAAATTTAACTCCCTAGGAGTGTTGCGATAATCAATACTACAAATCATTTAAAATAGTTAGAGCATGTTTTAAAAATAACTAAATAGTAAACAACAAAACATAACAATAGAAAGAAAATCAAACATAACAAACAAATCAAAGCAAAACAACTTAACCGATCTACCCCAAACCTATCTTTGAAATCGAAAGTCTTGTGCTCTCTCAGGTCTTCATCCATATCCTCCTCGAGGTTTCGCCTTCTTCTGGCACTGTTAGTACGTTAACTGGGACCTAAGAGTACATTGGTGTACATGGGAGAAACTAGGCGTGGGATCTGTCCCTCATCCCGCAATGGTGATAATGTAGCTAAGCTCGCTAATGACATACTCTTTCAGTGCCGAGATCGTAGAGTGAAAGGTGTCGTAAAGTATGGTTTTGTCCCCTTCTTTTTCAAGTCAACGTTAGTGGTGCCATCTCGCTCCATCTTTTGTCTTCTCCAGCAACACAACTTGTTGATGACACATTCCGTAGGGGTCAGAATCGTGGAGTGAAAGGTGTCGTAAAGGTTAAAATTATAGCTGTCTTCTTTAGGTTAACGTAGGTGGCATCATCTCGCTCCATCTTGAGAGTATTTTTCAGCACGACACTAGTTGCAAACCAGATGTGTAACGAAACTACTCTTTTCCTCCATTCCATCCCAAGAATCAGGTGGAAACCAGTCATGTCAAAGACTCACAAGTCACGAATTAGGCAGAAGCTAGACACTTCTAACTCAAAATGTTCACACAATCTTTCTGAATTTGACTACCTAGGAGTGATGCTATGATCAATATCATAGATTATTTTATACAGTCATAACATGTTTAAAAACTAGAAATACTACATGGTACACAACAAGATATAACTGTTAAGTCACCAATTGTCTCAAAAGCTTAGGCTTTTAGGAAATTGGTCCAACAATGTATATCGAGTTATTCAGCACTCCCCCTCACGTGCAACCCTGTTTCACACGTAGAAAGCCAAACAAACTAAACTAAATACGTACACCAACACACAGTGCACAATAACAAACATATCAAAAAAATACAAATCACGAGACTTGAACTTGGACCTCAAGAGTTTCCTATTTTATGGAGAAGAGTTTAGGAGTTGTCGCACCAAATAAATTTTCATATCCTCTCCCGATTAGATATCGATACCTAATAATAATAAAGGAATGGGCATTGATACCAATTATCCACCACCATATGGGTGATGGTTAGCGGGACCCTTGAACATATATGTGATAGGTAAGCCATGTCTCGGGAGTCAAAGACCCAATCCAAGATCCCTAAGTTCATAAAGATGATTGAAATAATAACCCAAAATAGACATCATCAAATCCTAGGAGATCTACCATTTCAAGGAACCAAATGGATTTTTTTCCTTTGTTTTGTATGTGAAGTTTCTGTAACGCATCCAAGTATAAATAGACATAACAAACCCCGGGAATCTGATGACAAAAAAATACCATTGCAGTATTCGCAACACGAAAAATGACAATGTGGGAAAGGACATAGGCTTGACCCAACAAATGTAGCCATTGCTTCAAAGGTAAATTCCATGCTTTGAATAATTCTCCAGTCACAAGCACGAGTGGAATTAAGAAAGGCATACCAACCACAGTTGAGCAAAAGAGCATCTCCATTTGTCCAAAAGTACAAAATGTTATATATAAAGAAACAATTTATCTTTTAACTAAAACACCAGGGGAGAAAATGACATCACATCCAAAACAGCTAAGCTATTTCATGATTCATGGTAAAGATCGCTTCTTGCACATTGCCCAAAAAGGAGTCCAATACTAGAGCACCAGACACCATTAGAACACCAATCACACTATATTTAGTGAAGTTTGTGCATCCGCTAAAGTGAGAAGAATCAAACCTACAGCTATAAAAGTACAGCAGATAAGTATGAGCCCGCTTGGCGAACATGATATCAACCTGCTACAAATTATCTTCAATTGGACAAGGCTTTTTTCTCTCAAGTCTCAACCTTGAAGTGTTCAACATAGGCAGTGATACTCAACCAAACTCATGACTTGTGAGTGAACGACGCAATATATTCAAATTAAACCAGAAATTGATCACATTCATAGATGTACAGAGCAAAAAAATAAATTACGAATAGCAGAATGAAGAAGATAGCTCCATTGCCAAATAAAATTGCATTCAACTCAGCAAAAGTTTAAATTTTGGGCAGTTATCATGACTAATATAGTTTTTTGCACCTTGGCACTCTTGCAGCATACCTTGTGGGGGGCAATATGAGTGAAATCAATGCTTCTCTAATCTAACAAAAAATGGTTTTTCCTTGATCTTCCGCTTACTTACTGTCAATTTTATTCAATGCCTCAAAGTGAGGATTTCTTCTCATTATATAACCATCGCGGGGCTGATTACATGGCT
>JAOTRH010098554.1:0-16073 GCA_034768845.1 Heliamphora exappendiculata
AATCAGATAAATAAAAAGTATTATAGAATATTAAAAAGAATTAAAAAAAATCGAGTCCTACTCTTAAAAATATTTTTGAGTTGGATCACATTCATAAGTTCATATTTTTCTCAGGTCCTTTTTTTAAAATTCATATTTTTTTAGGTCCATATTACCATTGTTTTACCATAGAAAGAACCCGATCTGATCCAAGACAAACAGATATTCTCTCTCAGGGTTAATAACCAAGCAAATGGATCAATGATGTCGCCTTTGCCGTCGTCATCGCCTCTCGCACTCGCCATCGTCGCTATCGTCGTTGCTGCTCGAGCTCTGCATTCCACCGCCGGCACAGTCCTTGCTGTCTGCATTAGAGGCGGGGGTTGCGAATGTGAGGCTAACGATATTTGAAGATGAGAATATTCACAATGAGACTGTGAGTGCTGTTTGGAGGAAATGAAAATCTTCACAATGGGACTGTGAGGGTTTTGAGAACTTATTCTTGTGCTCTGTAGTACATGTTCTTATTATGAGAAGTGCAAAATTTTCTAGAATAAGAGTGTTTTGAGAACTTATTTCATTGTGTAGAAATGAGAAAATATCCTGAATTAGACAAGAGCAAGATCTGTTCTGGTGAGATCGACTACGGCGAGCAAGATCTGTTCCGGAGAGCGGTGATGGCGTCCGGATCTGTTCTGTCCTCCCTCGCATCTGGTTTAGGCACGATGATGAGCAAGTTCAGGCACGGCGGGTGACGAGACCTTTATGGCTGATTTCGTGATCGTCAATAACGTCAGATCGGTGGAATAAGTCGGTTTAGGCGCTAGAACGAGTCGCCGTTCTTGCCATCGCCGTTTACATCCAGGCGCTGAAACGAGTTGTCGTTCTTGTCGTCGGCTGCGGCAGATCTAGGGATGAGTGGGCGAGTGCAGTGGGTCTGGTGATGGTGAGGCACTGCACGAATGAGAAGAAGTTGGTAATTAGAAGCATTTTTTGAATGTAAAAACCGAATGAAACTGGATTGGCCATAAAAATTGTTTGGGGTCTTAAGTATATTAGACTTATAAAATAAGAGCTAACAAAAAAAATTTCTTCTAAAAATGGTGGTAGTTTAAATAAAATATTTTAAAATTTTATATTTTAAATTAATTTTAAAATTTTTTATCTTTTTTATTTATTTATGCCAAATAAGTAACCTTAATTTTTAAACATTTTAGTTCAAAAAAAATTAAAAAATCAAAAAATCAAAATTTCCAATCATGGCTTTAGCCTAAGCTTCGTGTGATGAACATTTTACAAAATATTGATTTTAACAAAAAGAATATTAAATTTTAAAGTTTATCAAATTAAATTGAATTAAAATATTTTTACTATACACTATATGCCTCAACACCCTATTTTTCTATTTCAACACATCTTTCTTACATTTCTACCACCGTCAATAACCATCCACGATCATCATCGACAACCACCGACGACTTTATGGTAACCATCTCTTGCTACTCTTAAATTATATAATTTTAATTATTTGAATATAAAACATTTATTATTTGTGTAGATTTAATGACAAATGGAATGACAAATATAGATATAATATAATTTTATGAATAAAAATAAAATTCACTATTTCATAGGCATATAAATTTTTGTGTGTAGCTATTGTTAGAACAAATAGAATAAATTTTACTATTTAAATACAACGAATATTGAGATTTTTTTTATTCTTTGTATGGTAAAAAATGTTATTAAAAAAGTTACAAAAGAATTACAAGACAACGGTCGAATACCATCAAGAAGACGGTAAAAAACCTGCTAATGGGAAAGTCGTCAAATATTATCGAACAGTCTATGACAAATGATTAATGATCGTCAAAATACAATCGACAAAAAAATTAATTAAAAGATAATTATTAAAAATTTATTTAAAAATTACTTAAAAACACGACAATTGTCAAAAATAGTCACCAGTAACAACCGGAGTTAAAAATACCTGATGAGATGAACAGAAGTGTGTATTACATCATTAAAAGAGTATGAGAGTAATAATAATAATTGTCTCTATAAAAATTCCTTAGCATTAAATATGAGGATGTTAACAATTAAAACTTTTAAAACAGTACCTAAGAACTTCCAGAAAATTAAAGTACATTAAGGCACTATTTGGAATCAAAATCCAAATTGGCTTTTTTTTAAAAACTTACTTTTAAGTTAGTTTGTTTGGAATAAAAGTGTTACACGATTTTTAAATAATTCAAAAAAAGTTAAATTTATTATTATTATTTTTTTTTAATATTTATTTTTTCAAATTATTTCAAGTACTTTATTTTTTTTTATTTCACTTTTTATAAAAAAAACTGAATCTATTAACAATTAAGCTTAAAAGCTATCCAAAGAGATACTAAATATAGTACAAGGTTTAAGAAATAATTTTTTTGACTAATTATCTCATGTAATTTATAGTAAAGAAGATGACATTACGATTTAAAATAAAAATTATAAATATTTTTTTAAATTGTAAATTTATAATTTAAAATAATAGAATTTATTATTATTGATTTAGATATGCAAATTATAAGTATATTTGTTTATTTTTTAACTTTTTACTAAATTATAAGTTAAAAACTATACTTTATGCAATAATTAACAACATTTTTTTTGCCCAATGCTATGTTTGAGATAAATGCTTAATTTTTAGGTTTTATTTTTAAAAGAAAATAATGAAAAAATTATATTCTTTCATATAATTTATTTAGAGCATTGTTTTCTATTATTTGTTAAAATAAAAGCCCTTATTTTTTTATTTACTAGTTATAGTGTTTGAAATAATAATTTTTTTATTTTTAAAAGTAAAATTAGTTGTTTTAATTTAATATTTTCTTATTCGGTGTTCTAGACTTCTAGGCATGGCATGGGAGTGTCATTTCGATAAAGTGAATGAGTAATTTGAGTTTCATTTTATTACTTACGGTGAATGAATACAATTTATATTTTTATTAAATTAAAACTTAAATTTTATTTTATAATTGACGATAAATCTATAATTTTATCGATTAGCTGAATGGATAAAATACATATTTTTATTAAATTATTTTTAAAATTTGGTATTTATCACCAAACATTAAACCATAATTCAAAAAATAATTTTATAAAGATATTATTTATCTTATAAAATCAGTAAACAAATTATTTTTTAGTACAACGTACGTTTAGGCGATAATTTTTATTTTTTGATTTTTATAGTTAAAAATGTCAAAAAATTAATATTATTCTTTTTATAAAAAATTAAAAAATAAAAAAAAATAAAAAATTAAATCAAAATATAAAATTTCAAAATATTCTATTCACATTTCTACTACTTTTAAAATATAATAATATCTCTTATTTATTATTTTTTTATTAGTACAATCAATTATATATAATTATTAATATCAAATATTTAGAAGAATAAAATTATCTATTTTTATTTGTAAAAAATTTAATTTTTTTATCTAAATAACTATTTAAAAAAAAATTAACTTAAGTTACGAAACATCGTCTACTCAACTATAGATAATATTTAATTAAAAAAATATTTATTATTAATATATTTTTTTGAAAAATGGTCTATTAATTTTATAAATATTAATAAACTTGATATAAATATTTAAATGTTATTTCCCTATTAGTTATGGTTTAATATTTAGCATTTTTGATGATTTTAATTCCCACTATAACATTCCTCTACAATCTGCCGTAAGCCCGTGAACACTGAATAAATAATTCATTGCAGAGGTATTTGTACCTTCTACGTACAAACCAGTCCAGGTGGTCATTTTAATGGGACCGAAGCGCGCGGGGATCCCTCTTTCTCTCTCTCCCCCTCATCGCTCGTCTCTGAATGCTTTTTGAGTTTCCGCTTTTATTTCATTGTTCAGATACCAGAAGCTTGTTGCCGAGGGTTTCAAGTTTCCTATTGAGATCTGCCGAAGTATTGACAGCAAAATCACAAAATGAAAAAGGAAATTTTCGTAATGAAGTAAGCTAGTAGAGATAGTGATAGGTGGGTACCTATCTGTGGAGTTTGTGGAGATTTGTTTGGGATGGCGAAGATCTGCTGCGGAGTCGTGAGAGAGAGCGAGGCATTGACGCCGTGCGAAACGAGCTCACGACCGGCGCGGCGTAGGAGAGTAGATATGAGGCGATTCAAGTTTGTTGGCGTTGAGGATGAAGACGGACACAAGCGTCGGAAGCTGGAGCACCCTTCGGCCTCTGTTTCGCGGGAGTGCGATAATGCCGTCCAGATCAGTGCTGCCGCCAGCGGAGGAGGAGTACTGGTTTTAGTGGCGGAAAACGAAAAATCGGAGACGAAAGATCATCTTCCGAGTCAGAGTCAGAGTCCACCATTATTGACTGCTCTGATTGGTGATGCGGTGTCTCCGAAGTTTGGTGTTTCCTCAATTCGTGGTAGGCGGAGAGACATGGAAGATGCAGTGGCGATCCACCCGTTCTTTTGCCAGAGAGACGATGAATCCGCCGCCGAATCGCATTACTATGGCGTTTACGACGGCCATGGCTGTTCTCATGTACGTAACGCAATAAATTTCACTCTACGCTGGCGTCGTATTTCTAGATTGCGATTTGATCGATCGGAGTGTTTGTTTTTTGTTTTCTTTGTAGGTGGCGATAAAGTGTAGCGACCGGTTACATGAACTGGTGAAGGAAGAGTTAGAGAACAAGGAAGCGAGAACGGGGTGGAAGAACGCGATGGAACAAAGTTTCTCTCGTATGGACAAGGAGGCGATTGCATGGAACCAAAACGTACTGACCGCCACTTGCCGTTGCGAGCTCCGAACGCCGGAGTGCGACGCCGTCGGATCCACGGCCGTGGTCGCCGTCGTAACACCGGATAAGATTATCGTTGCAAACTGCGGCGATTCCCGAGCTGTTTTGTGCCGGAATGGCAAGGACGTTCCCCTCTCATCCGATCACAAGGTTAGCTCTCAATAGTTCGGTATTCTCTGTTTCTTTGTGTGTTCGTGTGTGTAACACCGGATAAGATTGTCGTCGCAAACTGCGGCGATTCCCGAGCTGTTTTGTGCGGGAATGGCAAGGACGTTCCCCTCTCATCCGATCACAAGGTTACCTCTGTCAATAGTTCGGTACTCTCTGTCTCTGTGTGTGTGTGTGTGAGAGAGAGAGAGAGAGAGAGAGAGAGAGAGAGAGAGAGAGGGAGGAGAGAGAGAGAGAGCATGTACGACCAACGTAGAGAGAGAGAGAGAATGTACGACCAACGTGGTAAAACTGTTCATCTGCTGCTTCTCTAATAACAACCGTTAGATTGCAAAGATCGATGGTCCTGGTTCTTTGTTAGTTTGATTTCTTCTGCGTGTGCGAAGACATGAATTTGTCCTTATTTTTTTTCTCATCATCGTTTGCTTGGGCTACAGCCCGACCGGCCAGATGAGTTAAACCGGATCCAAGCAGCCGGAGGGCGGGTTATATATTGGGACGGTCCACGAGTTCTTGGCGTTCTAGCCATGTCAAGAGCCATTGGTAAGATCGAAGCTCCAGAACACACTTATCTTCACTATCAGTGCAATATAGCGTGATCCAATAACCTTACGATGCTCTGCGTGTCTATCTAGGTGATAACTATTTGAAGCCGTTCGTGAGCTGTGAGCCGGAAGTGACGGTCACAGATCGGACGGCGGAAGACGACTGCTTGATCCTCGCAAGCGACGGACTCTGGGACGTGGTGTCGAACGCCACCGCTTGCGGCGTGGCGAGAATGTGCCTCAGAGGGAAGGCGCCTGCGGTGGAGGCCGAGTCAAGCAGCAATTCGTGCGCGGCGGCCGGCGGACAAATCGTTGACAAGGCGTGCTTGGAGGCGTCGATGCTGTTGACGAAATTGGCGTTGGCGAGGCATAGCACGGATAACATAAGCGTGGTGGTGATTGATCTCAGGAGGAACACGCGGTGAAGGGAAGTTTGAATTATTACTTCATTTTTTTCTTTTTTTTCTTTTTTTTTTGTCTTTTTTAGGGTTAAAGTGTTAAATGGGCATGTAAAAAGCCCAAGAAATTCCCACGAAAGGGGCCTGACTTGAGTTGTTGATGATGAAGAAGAATTCTCTATCGACATCTACAATTCATACAAATGTCAAAGCTCGGGTCTTCTGGTTATGATGGTTTATTTGTGTATTTTTGTTTTGATTATTTTTTTATTTATTGATTTTTTAAATTATTTAACCAAATAATTGTAATTTGTGGATTCTTCTCGAGATGATTTGCGGATAGTTTTTATTTTTTTTTGGTTTTTTTTTTAAATTTTTTGATTTTTTATAAAAAAAATTAATAAAAATATATAAAAAAATCAGTTAAGCCCAAATGAATTGGCTTTTCAAAAAGTTTTTAAGCAAAAAAATTTCAAAAAAAATTAGTCCAAACATATATTTTTTTAATAAAAATATAGAAAAAAGTTAAAAAGTCATCCATCCGACCACCATTCATGGTTACCCTTTCGACTTCTTCCTTCAATTACCATTCCAACTACCACATTCGCGGCTACCACTTACTATCAAATTTGTATTTTTTTTTACTACTTTGAGCTCTCTATTTAGCCATTTGACCATTACATTTCACTATTATTTTTAGTTATTATTTTTATTTATCCGACAATCAGCGTCTTAGATGACTACTTTTAATTAGACTACTATTTTTAATTATTATTTTTGACAATCATCATGTCTTTTACTATTATCACTAATTAATACTTTTAGTTATTATTTTTATTTACTATTTTTTATTATTACATTTAATCACTATATTTGTTTTTAATTTTTGATCATTATTTTTTAAATATTTATATAATAAATATATTTTTATTTATCTTTTTATAAAAATAAATAAAAATATTTTTTTATTTATTATAAACAAAAAATAAAAAACTATTACTAAAGGAGCCTAAAGTAATTTGAAACGCAAGCCAACGAGGGCTGGTCATCAAAGTCAAGAGTAACTGGTCGGTAGTTTTGGAGCATTAGATAGTATTGCTTATGTGATCTTTTCATTTAGTGGCATAATAAAATTTATTTTAGTAAAATAATACTAATTTATCCTTATTTTATAAACAAGAGATAAAATTAATACACTTAAGTATGCTTCATCAAAAAATAATATTTGTCAAAAGTAACACACAGCATTGCCTATACAATGATATGAAAATACCTTATAATTTACCAAAGCTAAGGAGAATAATGTTCTTCTTATCACAAAATGGAAAAATTATTCCCTAGAATTAGCATTGTCCTCTATAGAATTTGAATCAAAGTGTATGAGATCCACATACATATGTGGTCCAAATTACAGGGGCTGACATTACCCTCCTGCAGGAAAAATTACTCCACAAAATGAGAGCACTTGAGAAAAAAGCCACACAATAATGTTCTTTTTCTCTCTATCACACCATGCCTCTAAGTTTTTTGTGTTTTTTTTTTTCCTGTTAGGTGAACAAAAGGACAGAAAGAAAGAGTTAGAAGCAGTAAACAATACAAGAAGAGATCCTATTCGAAGACTAGCTTTAGATCTGATTGGCAATTTTGATTTTTTTGACATTTTAGCTAAAATGTATTTTTAGCTAAAAATGTTAAAAAAATTAAAATTATTCATTTGACCAAAAGACTAAAAAATTTAAAAATTAAAAAATTAAAGTTGCCAATTAGGACATTGAAGCTAGTCTTCAAAGAGTTATTAGGTACTGGGTTATACTTTTATAAATTGTTTAGAATTAAGTCTAATTCATAAGTTGACTTTTTCAATAGGTCCTAATTTTGAATTTTATGATTATTTATGACTATTATGCCCTTAATTAGTATTAAAATAAGCGTAAGGGATATATACATAGAAATATTCCATTCTTTGTATGCTTTGTTGCAAAAATCTTGGGATTGGCATGGTCCAACTATTTTGGGAATTCAAATTTGAATTAAGTCTTCAAACACAGTGTTATTTCATGAATGAGTGACTCTTTTTAAAAATTTAAAATTACGCGACTTTAAAATAATGTTACAACATTTTCAAAAGGAGAGCTTTATGAATCATTACGTACTATGAATCATTGACACAAAATCATGTTCATTTTAAAAAATGAAAACATCTTGAGTGAAAACATAAATTGGAACATTATTATTTTGAGAACCAAAACATATTGAGACAATTCACATTTTAATGAATCAGCCAATTCTCATTTCAAATGAATGGAAATATTATCGTTTCAATTTATGTAATGATTGAAATAATTCTAATTTTAGTTTATTGAGTCAATTCTTATTTTACATAATTAGAAACATTATCATTTCGAAATCGAAAACATATTGAGTGGCAACATAAATGAGAACATTATGGGTTACATTACGGATTGCAAGATTTTTTTGAAAAAAATAATTCACATATTGTAAAACTCTTTTTTTTTTTATGAGTTATATTACCTCTTTAGAATCTTATTTAAACCTCGCCATTATCTGTCTCATTTAATTTTGTTTCTCCAACTCCAAATCTTTTCCGTAACGAGGCCAACAAAAACGGCAAAATTGTCTATCTCTAGAACTTGAAATCTGACAATACAAGAAGAGTTATAAGTCTTAAAGATGAATCCAAGCCAGTCTTTAATATAGAGGGGTTGCTGCGGAAGTGGTTTTTTTAAAGGACTTTTGGCACCATAGGGCTTATATAATTGAGTGATTTTTAATAAATTTGTGGCACTACATAAATAGGTGTTTGGCAGAGTTACTACTACTAATTTTTAATTTTTTGTTATTAATTTTAGTTATAAGTTATAATTTATTTTAACAGTAATGCTATAAATTCAAAAACGAAACTTAAAAAAATATTTAGAAAGTAATTTGGATAGTTAAGATTCATATTTAATAATATGTGAAACATACTTTAATTACTTATTTTTTTTCTATTTCAGCTACAACCTATAATTTGTACCAAACACTTATAATTTTTATTACAAATTATAATTTAAAAACTACCAGTTTTAGAAAGCTCCCAAAGCTATGGCTGGTTCTATAAATTCATATGTGAACTTAAACTTATTATTGGAAATTTCAAATGGAAATTGAGCTTTAGAATTGTTAAGTCCTTAAATGATTTTCGAGTCAAAAATAGAATTTGTGCTCGCTTTCTCTCAACCCTCAACCCCGAGTGACATGGGTAGTGATAAAAGTCTCACGCGGTGACTCGGATAGCGATAAAGAGACAAACATTTATATTACCAATTTACCAATATTGAGTAGCATATTGAGGTTTCCATTGCCGTTATTGTGTAGGAAGCATCTCATTCTTAGCTCATTGCGAGGGTATTTGGCATTGATAAATTAATAATTTATAAATTATAATTTGTAGTAGAAATTGTAAGTGTTTAGTAAAAATTATAGTTTGTAATTAGAATAAAAAAAATTATAATTTGTAACAGAAGTTATAAATATTTAAAAAAAATTATAACTTATAAGTTAAATTAATAGTAAAAAGTTAAAAACTAGTAGTAGTAGTTTTGCCAAATACACTTGCTTTTGTGGCCTGTAGGTAGGTTCCATTGTACTGCTTTGAATTCTTCAATTTATTTTCAATCTTATAATAATTTTTCAAATTAAGAATTGAATTGTCGTCTTGGTATCTAAATTTTTATGTTCTATTATCTACAAAATAAAGGATAAATAAAATAGTTGACCATGAAATAAATAAAAAATGACCAAGGTTGTAGTGAAAGAAACAAAAATGAACAAGGAAAACTTAGGTTAAAGGAAAAATAAAGTACAATTAGTAACAAAAATTAATTGTCAAAGAAAGAATTCCATTTTGTTTACCTATCTAACAAGGTAGGTTGACAAAACTTATCTTATTGATTTAAATTGTAGAGCTTATCTTACATTTTTTTACAACTTAAATTAATAAGAAATTAAATATGTTCACCCACCTTGTCACAAATGAATAATTTATTTTTGCAAAAATAGATTTATGTGCCCACCTCAAGTAATTAAATTAGAGATTTTATTTAGTTGCAGATTTAAGGAACAGCAGTGAGCTAGATACTAAATCTGAAGGACTTCTTTCATTAGTAGGCTCAATATCTAAATCTGAAGTGATATTATTATTATTGTTAATATTTGGTAAGCAAGTAAATAATATTATACGAAAAAAAGATTTTACAATGTCAAACATAAACACACCCTAACTTACAAAAAAAAAAAAGAAACAAAAACAATTTCCACGACCCAAGATGTTAGAAAAGATCAACAAACCGCAACGGCTCACACGTGTAATAAAAAAACAAACAAACAAACAAAACCAAAAAGGGTAAATTATAGTGACCTTCTTGAAATTTAGTAAAATATCAACCACAAACTCACGTAGTTTTTCTAAAATATTATTAACCTCCTATTTGATTTAGATTTTACATTAAATTAGTTTAACTATTAAATTTTTGCTCAGCTGTACCTTATTTGATCTGTTTTTTGAATAAATTTTTATAATTCAATCCGTTCATTATGTAGAACTCATCGAGTTTATTAAATATCTAAAAATTCAGATTCATATGATACCTTTAGCTAAGTGATTGAGTAACATTTGTTTAACAATATTTTTTAAAATTATAATTTTTATTTATTTATTAAGAGATCTTATTCAATCACTAAGTTACAGATATCGGATGAATTTAAATTTTCACATTCTAAACAAACTCGATAAGTTCTACGTAATGAACAAATTAGATCATAAAAATTTATTCAAAAAATACGCCGAACAAAACGCGGCTGAGCAAAAATTTAACAGTTAGACTAATTTGATTCAAAACCTAAACCAGGAGGAAAGTTAATAACATTTCAGAAATCACAAGAATAGTGATTAATACTTTACTAAATCTCAAAAGAGGTCCCAATAATTTTCCCAACCAAAAAGCACAATACCAACAATAGGTGTCAAAAACATACACCCACAACTATATAACCTCCTCAAGATTACCATTTTTTCTACGAGCTTTACAAAAATTTCTAATATTTTCGTCTAACTTTTTCTTATTTTCATCCTCAAAAATTAAATTTGATTTACATTTACCCCCGATTTCACCTTACTAACTTCATTACTAGATTATGTGCCCAACTTAACTATAGAGCATTACCAAATCAATCGCGGTAAAGATTTTACATATTACATACACCAGCAACCAATTACAAAGCAACCTTATAAATTACATATCAACCATTTATTGCGTGAACCCAAAACATTTTGAGGATTCCACATACAATAAATGGTTGAGATGCATTTTTTTTTAATTTCCTTATTTCAACGCGTTTTCATCTAGATAATCACTTAAAAAATCTCAATATAAGAAAATTCACATGCGCAACAAATCTATAATTAGAGAACATGGAGGCGAAAGACAAATCAAGAAAATGACAACTTTCATTCAAGGACGCTGGGGACAAACCATCCAAGGCAGCTTTGCACTGATTCCAAATTACACACACTGTAACCTACAACAGCAAATAAACCCTAAAAGATGGTAACACACGAGACGAAGCGCGAGAGACACTTCCCGATTGGCTCTCAATGTAGCAACCATCCTTCTGTTATGTTAGAGACTTATTAAAACAGGCAAAATAATTCTTTTCTTTATCTGCTTTGCTTATATTGGCTTCCCCTCGGCCTCATCTCCACCACTTTTCAGTGCCTTCAATTTTCTGTATCCTTTATCGGTACCAAATATCCTGAAAAGAGATTTATTCATTAAACCACCATTATAGAATCCATGCTCCGTTCTGAGCCAATATTGAGGCCATTTGTTAGAACTTATTTTTCAGTTTTTAGTATATAGCTCATCAAAAAGTTGGAAAAATTCAAACAGATACGTATATTTATAGAAAAATTCAAGCAGGTGTATGTATAACTTTTTGCTGGCAATTTTTGATTCTCAATTAACAAACACAAATTCTTTGATTCTCAATCAACAAACACAAATTCTACTTTGCATTTTTGTTATGCTACTACTAATGCTTGGACTTGCTCTGCTATTTTTCCCAAGCCTGGTTGAGGAAGAGTTAATGGGGTGTAAAGCAAAAATATACGCAGAAGGGTAAAGAGTTACGAGGCTAAAGCAAAAATATACGCACGAGGGCCAGGTATACCATGTTTAATGATTCTACCATTAATGATAAATAATAAATAAAAAGAAAAGGCAAGACCATTCAATTTAGCCAAAAACTTGTAAGTTATTACTTTGGACTAGAAACATTTATAACTTTTGTTGAAGAAGTAAATCATAAATCACATTTTTGTTATACTACTCATGCATGGGGAAGAAGCATTGGACTTAAAGTGATGCTGAATATAGAATATGTGTGCACGTATATTTGGAAAGTGTTAAATCCAGCATCAAGATAATATTGTACATAACTCATTCAAAGTTTAGATATTATTACTCAAATTCTTGGAACAACTTACTGGAATTTTGAGGATTGGCAACAAAAAAAAGCACAAACCCACAGCCAAATATAAATTCTCTAAAAGCTTAAGTAAAATTACTGTTGTAGCTTTGGTGTTTCTTATATGGTACACTAAGTTCTTCCTTACAATTATGGCTAATGTAATCACAAATGATCATATTTACAACACGGAAAAGTATCTTACACATGTTTAATTGTTAGCATGCCACAAGTCAAGTTAAAGTTTTGTCATCCCTTGCACGCTTTTAAAGCACCTTTTACTAAGATCAATGTTAGTTGACTCGGTTCAAGTGATGCAAGGCAACCACAAGCAATCTTTCAGGAATTCGCAACTAAAAGAACCTAGGAATCCGCACCTAAAGTTGAACTAAAATCCACTAAAATAACATAATTCAAATATTCCTCAGAATCAAACGCAAATAATCTATAGAGATATTCTTTATGTTCCCCACCATCAAGTCAACAAGTCTGGCTGCATTAATCCAACTTACCTAGTCAACTCTCCTTTAAGCCGTATCATCAGAGTTTTAATCGATCCAATCATCACGTTCATTCCCATGGTATCACCAAACATTATTTTCCAAATTCCTCGTCCTTTTGGTCCCTTCCAACATGGGTCAGGTTACTCCTACGCATTGATACATTAATTCAACTACATACCTTACTTTTATCACTAATAGGTGTCAGTTTAACTTCAATGATTGCATGATTTGCATCTATCTCTTATTTTATCTTTTCTTGTAACATCACTCATCCATTCCAACATCCACAACTCCACTACACCATATTGTTTAAGCATACTTGGTACTTCCTAACTATCCAATCTTCTACACCATATGTAGTCTTATAACTTCCAGTTTTCTTCAATTTGACAAGTGTGTTTTTTTTTTTTTGCCAGTTAGAACCAAAAAAAGGGAACAAGTCTATTTCTTTTGTGTGTTTCATTCACCCAGCTCCATGTTTATGCTCGCTGCAACCTCCCCAATCTCCTCTACTTGTGTATATTAATTATGAATTAAAGATCTCGAAATGTCACTCCTAGATATCATCAAGCTTCAATCCCTTTATTCCCATTTTTAGTAAAAAATAATTGCTCTTAGGTTACATCCTAGTCCAACTTAACCTAAAACCGATCCATTTCTGTCATTCCTCAACTGCTCTCACTTTATTCTAATGATTACTCTAATTATCTTCAACAAGTAACAAAGACAAACCACAAGACCTACCAAAAGTATCCAATAATTCATTCAAAATAACTATAGAAAGATAAGCACGCTAATTTGTAATGGAAAACGTGCATTGTTACCATATACATTCATCTTTTCCCCGTGATTCTCACGCTACTCAAGTTCATCTTTAAATCACATTATAATTCATTGAAAACCAAAATCCATTAACAAATATATAAATACATATACACTATTATTAAAAGGAAACACTCTATTTTGATCTCTCAAAGCCAACCGTATTTTTTGTTCCAAAACTATCCTTATAATAGTTTAGATTTTAATTTTAAAACTTCAAAATTTATGAGAGTAGTTATATAATTACGAATACTTTTTCATTTTTATTATTGCTTTATCTTATTTTGAAATCTCATTACTTTTGAACTCCCATAATTCATAATTAATAAATTTTATTCTTATAATTTATTATATAATTATTTTTATTACGTGGGCTCTTTTTTAATATTTTATACAATTACTACACGCATCACGTGTGGGCACAAACACTAGTATATATATATATATAGAAACCTAAAACTACTACATGCCGATTTTTCATGTAACCCACCCTGAATCATAATGTATTGCAAGCCTTTGATTTTGGCAGCCTAATCTTAGCAATAATAATTTAATATACAATTTTATTTATTCCCAGTACTTCAAGAGTAATACTAGTTGTCTCACCTTCGCATAAAGATTATAATTTAACCATCATACATAACATTCATAGGAGTGTAAGAGTTTGTGTTCAAATAGTTACCATTGTATTCACTGGTAAGGCTTAAAACGCAAAAATGACATATAATTACCGTAGTCCCATTTGTTTATGAACACACAAGAAATCATCGTATGGGCGATGTACAATTAAAATGCATAAAAGCCAACTATTCATAGAATGACGTAAACAGGCATAAATCCTAACCATAGTGTAGTTATGTGTCTAAAATGCGTAACAGCCAAACAAGGAAAGGGAAAGAAAGAAATTGAAGGGATAATAGGTAAATAAGAATGCTGAAATAGGTTAAATGATGTAATAATGCTAATTGAATAACATAATGTAACCGTTGATAGAATCCGCCCTAAATTGACAGTTTAAGAGGGATACTGATGAAATAGGACAAAAAGATAAAAATGTGATGTTAGGGAATGGCTTTGAACTATGATTTTGGTCAACTTTTGATCAAAATAAAAGTGGAACCCAAATGTCTTTTGAGAAGGGTGCATGTTTAACTGTGTTCTCATCCATGAGGAGAATAATCTCGAGTGGTGGTTTCTTCAAAACCATTAAGAAGTGAATGGAAGATTGTCTCCAAAGCCTACTACTTGACATTGGTTGAAGAATGGTAACCAAGTCTTTCCCCTCCAGTGGCTGTATTTATATACTCCCACCTTGCACAAAGGGAACGGTCCCAAAGTTGCACCCTAGTTTTGTGGAGGAAGGACCCAGTCCATGATGGGTCCACTACATGTGCTAGTGGCACCTCTCTTAGCCTGGAAAGATGCCTCCAAACAGTTATGAATTGTCTATATCATGCTTCCCTCCACATCAATTTTCATTCACATTGTTCCAGACTCCCGGCAGCTTTACATCGAGTTAGAGTCTGCTAATTTAAGTAAGAGAGAGTTCATATGTTGTTTTGGTTTGCTGGTACACACAGATTGCAGTGTTTCATTTGTGTCCTACCAGATTTTTGTATCCTAGGATACAGTTGTCCACAAATTCATAAGCACCGTAATGAGGGACGTGTTTATCTTAAGGACATAGTGTCAAACACTAGCTTTGATCAACGTTCCCCATTTCTGAAATTCAGTACCGTCTGTAAGTTGTATCTCATGTTTTATTATTTGATTTCTGTTCTAGAATGCAAATTAGTTCTACATTTGATTTCTCTTCAGTACTGGCTTAGAAATTTTTAGAAAATTCTAGATTCGACGTTTACAAAAAATTTAATGCACAAAAGGGTCCTGAGTCTTTTCAAGCAATGTGTGATTATATCCTAGCAAATTACTTACATGTCCTAATTGTATCGTGTCTTGCACTTTTTGAAGATCAATGTGTCAGTGCGTCAGTGTCGTGTCACGTGTCTATGTTCAAGCAACTTGGATGGAAATAAAAAGAAAGAAAAAGCTAGATAAATTAGAAAGGAAGAAAGTATAAAATACTTTTTCCAAATGTTCGAATATTTTATCTTTTGCTTTCCACTGAAAAAGTAAAGGATCTCGACAGAATACAAAAAGAATATCACTAAATATGAAAAAAAAAAACATAAAAATAAAAGGAGGCAAAAAAAGCCAACAAAGCTAATGGTTAATTGAAGCCTGAATGTGACTACAGAAGCCTTAAGCAAAAGCTGGGTTCAATCTCTAGAACTAGTAAATCTCAATAA
>JAOTRH010098565.1:0-16072 GCA_034768845.1 Heliamphora exappendiculata
CGAGGGCAGGGTGGGGCTGGTAATATAGATCCCCGCCCCGATCTACCCTGATCCCCGCCCCGAAAAACCCCCGATAATTCTCCAATTATTTTTTCATAAACTTATACTTTTACCCAAAGCTTTTGACTAATATTACACTTTTGCCATTATTATTAATATAATCCTAGGATTTATCTTTTCAGCAATCACTTTTCACGTTTCAGCAATCAACTAGCCGCTGCAGCCGCATCAAATTAGAGAGCACGAAACCCTTGCCACAGAAAGAAAAGCCAAAGAAGAAACCCTTGCCGCCGTTGGAGTTTTCCGTCGCCGCCGACACCGCTGCTCTGCTCCTGCAACAAAGAAAGAGGAAAGCCATAGAAGAGGCTGTTAGGCAACGAGACGCCATTAAAGCTCTCACCTCAGGTTCGCTTCTGTACCGATTTTTGGAAGTTCTTCCTTTTCTTTTTTCATATTTCAATTCCTGAAATTTGTTTTCTTTGGTCTTTTTGTCATTCTTTTTTTTTGTTGTTATTGTTGTTGCAGATGTTGAAGAATTTTATCAGCAAAGCAGTGTGATCCTGATTTGGCTTTTATGCTTTTCGGTTGATGTTTTCTATTTCTTTTTACATGTGTACATTTTTTTCCCTTTCTAATTGGCTCAATGTTTGTTTTACAATCGTCCAAAAAAATCTGTTCTTGTTCTGTTCTTGTTTTTGTTGTTTTTAGTTTGTAACAGATTGACGTTTTTAAAGCTTGTGTTGGTGCCAGCTGATCTGTAGTGTGTAGTTATGCAACACGAATTTTGTTTCTTTTCATCGTGGTTGTTGTATTGTATATTCTGGTTCTAGTTATTCAAATATTTTCTGTGATGAAAATTATTAGTCATAATGATTGAGAATTTTGCTAGTTCTCTTAAGTTTGGTTTTTTTGGCTAACTATGCTTTAACCAAACCAAACTAAACTAGCCATATGTACACAAAACTTTGCTAGTTCTAAATTTCTTATTAGTCATTTGCGGCGAATTTTTTTTTCTGTTTGATAGATTTATTTGCATGTAAGTATAATGAACAGGGACCTAATTAGGTATTTTAAAGTTTAAAAGGATTGGGGACAGGGACGGGAATGGAACTCCCCATTGGGGGCGAGGGTGGGGAGCGAAATTTATTCCCCGGCAGGGATCGGGGAGGGGACGGGAGAGCATAATAAGATCAGAGATCAGGGATGATAGACCTAAAATCCGGTACTGATTCGCCCCGTTGCCATTCCTATCCTAGATGATAGGCTACATGTCTTAGTAAAAAATACATAATTTTTATACAAAAATGGTTTTAAATCCAATCCAAATTGTTAAAATCATAAATCTATTCAGCTATTTAGTTTATCATTTTTTATCCAGTCAATGAAAAATAAACTTATTTTGTTTTTCAATTTGGATTGGATTATTGAATCGATTGAATAGTTCGGTTTCTATATATAATTATCTGTTCACCCCTATATATATATATATATATATATATATATATATATGTGTGTGTGTGTGTGTGTGTGTGTGTGTGTGTGTGTGTAAATTATATTAATATTTGTAAAATTAAAATATATTTTATCTCCACAAATATATTTATATTAAATTTCTTTTATCTCTATTAAGTTACTATTTACCATCGAGTAACGATAGTTAGTTAACAAGACCGTTATGAGAGTATATCAAATGCACTCTCACTATCAAGAGTGCATTTGATTGTAAAACTCCTATTGTGTTTAAAAGTCTTAAAGTTTGATTAGCGTAGAAGTCCTAAGTTGTAACGATCTAACTCAAATTCTAATATTAGCGACGGCTAACCAACAAGATCTTTGGTCACGAGAAAGTTAGAACCCCTCATTCAACCTGAAATTCTAATTCGATCTAGAAACCCTTAAAAGACCTAATACTCAATAAACAAAATTCTAATACTCAGATAAGACTCTCAACATCCTAAATTAAGTAAATAAAATGAAATATTAGATTAAAAATTAAAATTTCTCATAATTAAGGTAAAATAGCCATTTTGTCCCTGGTATACCAAAAAGTCTTAAAAACTCAAATTTTGACACATGAACACTATATATCAAAATTTTAAATATAATTAAGTAATGACAGACAAAATAACAACAAAATGACAAAAATGCTCTTAAGTGGCAGGCCACATTGGAGTTTGTGTAAAAAAAGTTAGAAAATATTGTACAAATCAAGTATTATTATAATTCAAAATTATTAATTAAGTAATATACATAATAATATAATAATTTAGGCCAAAAAAATAAACAAAACATTATTGAAATTCTTATGCACTAAAATAAGTCAAAAAGCAACATCTTGTCAAACTACCTTAATTTGACTTAAAAACCTACATCTATTTAATCAATTACTATACACATTATAATAATTCATTGAAATATTAAACTAATCATAAACTTACTAAAATAACATGTTTTAGTGAGTAGGGACACCAAAAGGATTTATCAAATTAATTTTTAAAGCGCTTTCTTACACAATATAGTACCAATACATAGTTTAAACCCCAAATTAATGCAAAGTCTAAATTTTTCTTCACCAAACTGACCTAGCCGAATTCCCTTCCTGCCAAATATGAAAATGTAAGTCTCTAATATTGTGACCTTGTCTCCCCATGCAACCAATAGTAATTCAAGAGATTTAAATTAAAGCCAAACACCTCCACTCTCATCTATACCATTCGGTCAAGTGAGGTAGAGAACCAGATCTTGAGTATTCTTGAGGGTTCTACAAGTTTGAGAGAAGAAGAAGAAGAAGAAGAAGAATGGTTTAAGAAAGGAATGTCTTCGGAGACCAAGGTTGCATAAAATCAAGTCCTCTAGTCATCCACCATTCATTAGGTACTCAAACAAGTAAGTAAACCTTTAAAATCCTCTATTAATCTCACACAAAAACCCTCCTCAACTCATCTCTTAAAACACATCCAAGATCAAGAACTGAAAATATATCAAAAAGGTATTGTAGTGAGAAAACTAGGGGCTATGCATGATTTTTTATGGTAAGAGATGTGTTTGTATGTTTGTATTCATAAGATGTGTAACTTCTATAAGTTTTGAAATAATAATTTTTGGATCTAAAATACATGCATGCAAAAAATAAGAATCATATGTTGACATATCACGAGTTAGGAGGCTAGAACTCTTGAAGGCCTAATTTTTGAGCATTTTTAACTCTCTGCCCCGAACTTTGAAATATCATAACTAAATATTAAAACATGATCTAAATATATTCTTTTTATCCATACTAGGTTTTGATGTTATCTTTCATACCAAATTAGTTTGAACTGATTTGAATGAGTAGAGCTCGAGATATAACATTTTTGTCAAAGTATGTCAGTTTCAGACCAGTCAATATTGCAGACCTAAAAACCCTAGCTTAAAACGAGATTTGTCATATGAAAATTGTATATAACATATATATTGCTGTCCACTAAAAATGAGCCCAAAATATTCTAATTTTCTAGGTCAAAACACATTTGAAAGTCACTGTTGTGAATTTGAGAGTAAGAGAACCTTCTGTCACCTATTTTTGTGCCTACCAAACACCCATATTTTTGGTGATCTACTCCAAAAGTGATTTTTATTAAAAAATGTAGTAACATATTAAAATATTTAATATCCAAAAATCAGATCTAGATATCCTCGAATGATCTCTCAAATTATTTTTAAACCCTATGTTATAAACAAATTTTGTTGTGTGTTTTATAACTCGCTAAACCTATTTTACAAAATGACTTATATCTCTAATTTATTTCAAATAACTATACTTAGCACTATTCATGAGACTTATAGCGGACATATTAAACTAGAACATGTCCAAAAATTAGACCTGTAGAACTTTATTTGACACCCCAAAATTGAGACCAACTGATTCATTTGTTCTGTACTTTTCTCTATAAATTGTTGAACCACTTTCACGTGTTCTGTAGAGAATTGGTTTATCTAAATGGTGTCCAAAAACTATAACTTAATTGAAAGTTTAGATATCTTAAAATCCCGCTGTCTTTTTTAAATTGATACTTGAAGGTTGGCCTTTGAAATTGTTAAGTGTGGTTGAATACCCCTTGTTGTGAGACTTCAAGTTTGTGTCTTAATTGATTTGAAATTGATGATTAATTTTTTAGAATAAATACAAGATGATTAGAACTCATGCTATCAAATTTGAACCAAGTCTTGAGAGTAGGATTTAGAACCAGAAGAAAGAAAATACCAGCTCCGGGGGCCCCGTAAGGAGTAATCAAATGTTCATTCCCAAGAAGTCGTACCACTAGGAGAATAGACAAGGGCGACCAAGGGATACCTCTACAACATCTATAGTCTATTTTGAGTGTTTTCAGCCAGGACACAAGAAGTTTTAGTGTCCATGCCTCGCGAAAAGGAATCTGAACAACTAATCCCAGCAGTGAAGGCAACCCTAAAACCAACCGCCTAGGTACCTACAGCGAGTTCAGGCCACCAGGCCAGTAGCTAACTAGCAAAATGGAAGGGGAAGGCCGCTCCTCAACAAGAATCAGAGGCCTCAAGGAAGTTTGAGCAATGGAATGAGGATCGGGAACACCAAGAATAACAATGGACCGATGGGAGGACGTGTCTTTTCTCTGTAAGAGGAAGGGGTAGAGGATACCCAGGTTATACAAGGTATGTTTGTGTTGTTTAATACCTTTGTGAATGTGTAGTTTAACTCCGGAGCATCCCATTCTTTTATATCTTTAGCCTGCATGTAATCTTTTCTCCTGAAACCCAAAGCAATATATCAGACCCTAAGTGTCGCTACGCCCTTAGAAGGCCAAGTACGGGTAGACTCCGTCTGTAAAACATGCATGTTGCGAGTAATCGATACCCATATGACATGTGACCTATGAGTCTTAGATTTTAATAGATATAATGTGATACTCGAAATGGATTGGCCCTCTAGACATCGCGCTATCATCAATTGTCAACAAAAGAAGATATAGGCACAAGCAGAGGATGGTAGGGCTGTTTAAAAATTTGCCAAACCCGCCAAACTGCCCCGCAACCACCCACACCGCACCAACCCAATCAAATTAAAATCAAAGGGCAAGGCAAATTGGGCGATTGAGAAAGAGATCACACGAGTCGGTTGATAGTGGTATTTTCAATCACTTTCATCCGCTATTCGACCGACCCGCCTGCATATAATACTTATTACTTAATTATTTTTTATTTTATTATTAATTTGTAGCTCATAACTTCTAACCTAATCATTAATCCGTAATGCATAAATAGAAAAGTAAAAATTAAAAATTATAGATCTCAATATCTCATACCAAAATATCTTTCTAATTTTTTTAATCTCAATATATTTTTGATTTCTAATTTTTATAACAGTGAGTCGATAGTTTTGTGAGCCACTGACCTATGTTTATTTATTTATTTTATCTTTTATTTAGTGTTTATTAACTTATATCATGAATATAAGATATTTGTTTTTGTTAGTACTTAAATGTATTGTTAGAATATTTTTTTGAATCTTTACATGAATATTTTATTTAAATTGATGTAGTTTTTATTTTGATCTTGGATTAATTGACATTTTAATAAAATATTTATTTAATTTTTAAACCGCAAATTCGTCCCATCCACCATTGCAAAATTGTCCAAAAAAATAACTAATCCATCGATTTTATAAAGCCGATGGTTCGGTGGTGGATTGAAATTTTTTATATCGCCATAAATTATTTGGTTAATGGATTTTTATTCAATCCACACCGTGTCGACCCGCGCACACCACTAAAGGATGGCACTACCGTACGGATTCAAGGTGAACGGCGCGAAACCCTAACTCCAAGTAGTACAAAAATGTGTAGGTCAAGTAATTTTGTAAGAAGGTTAACATGTCTGCTTTCTAGTACGAATGCCTTATTAACCCCCCAAGTTACCGTGAGTCGTGTGCGAGTATGAAGATGTGTTCCCAGAAGAACTACCCAGATTACCCCCATATCGTGAGATTGAGTTTTCAATAGAGCTCCAACCTGGAACCGCACCGATTTCAATCGCAGCAGACCGGATGGCTCCTGCCGAACTAAAGGAGTTAAAGGACCAACTTCAAGAGTGGCTTAGTAAATGTTTTATCTTCCCAAGTACGTCGCCGTGGGGAGCACCAACATTGTTCGCCAAGAAGAAAGATGGCACTTTATGCCATTATATCGACTATCGTCAGTTAAATAAAGTAACGTTTAAGAATCAATACCCTTTTTCCCGTATAGTCGATCTCGTTAACTAGCTTCGAGGGTCAGCTTATTTCTCAAAGATCAATCTATGTTCAGGCTATCACCAACTTCGAGTTAAGGAGGAATATATCTCAAAGACAACCTTCAGAACGCGACATGGACATTACGAGTTCGTAGTTATGCCCTTTCGTTTGACCAACGCCCTAGGAGTTTTTATGAGTCTAATGAATAAGCTTTTTCAACCCTACCTCGACCAGTTTGTAGTGATTCTTATAGATGATATATAAGTGTATTCGAGAGTCGAAGAAGAACATGAACAGCACCTAAGGATTGTTTTTTAGAAGCTAAGGGATTCACAACTCTATGCTAAGGCTAGCAAGTGCGAGTTTTGGTTACACAAAATGAAATTTTTGGGACATGTGATGTCTAAAGAAGGGATAGCTATGGATCCAGCCAAAATGGAAGCTGTTTTGGAATGGAAGCTACCCTGGAACATCTTTAGAGTTCGTAGTTTTTTTAGATTAGCTAGATATTATCGAAAATTTATCCAAGATTTCTCAAAACTGGCACAACCAATGATGAGATTAACGCAGAAGGGAGTGAAGTTTTAATGGAACGATAAGTGTGAGATGGCTTTTTAAGAGCTTAAGAAAATATTGACCAGTCCTCCTATCCTGATCATACTAGAACGAGAGATTAGATATTCAGTGTATTGTAATGGATCTAAGGAGGGTTTAGGATGCATTCTGATGCAGAACGGTAAAGTAGTAGCTTACGAGTTGAGGCAGTTGAAACCACACGAGCATAATTATCCCACCCATGATCGACAGCTTGTAGCAGTGGTGTTCACATTGAAGTTATGGAGACATTATCTTTATGAAGAACAATTTGAGCTCTTCACTGACCACAAAAGTCTGAAGTATCTGTTCACCGAGAAGGATCTGAATATGAGACAACACTGATAGATGGGGTATCTAGAGGATTATCAGTTCACATTAGCCTTTCACCCGGGCAAAGCGAATGTGGTAGCCGACGCCCTTAGTCAAAAAATGAGTATGCTGGCTTGTATTGCAGTAAGGGAGTGGGACATGGAAGGAATGCTTAACGAGTTTCGACTCCAACTGTCAAAATCAAAAGATGGAACTTATTTTTGTCTGACCGTGGCAACATCAAATTTTCGTTAATGAATCATGGAGGCCCAAAAGTATGACCAAAAGTCCAAGTTCATTCGAAAGCATCTTATTGTGGAGGAATCAAAACCAGGTTGGGTAGTCAACAAGCACGAATAGCTTTTCATACCAAACGTTGAGGATCTAAGGAGAGACATCTTGAAGGAGCATCACCAATCACTTTTTGCTGTCCACCTGTGGTGCCGGGATTTTAAGATTTTTGTGTGGTAAAAAATAAGGGAATACTAAGAATGTTTGGAAAATATTTTAACATCCTAAAAGTCAAATTTTGAAATTTTTTTATATTGAAAATATAGTCGCCACTTGATTTTTGAGAAAAATAAGAAAAATAAAAATGGCTACTGATCTTTAAAATGTTTAACCAAAGAAAAAGGGTTCAGGGGCTAAAGTACGAATCGGTGAATGTGTTAGGTACCCCGTTCGCCCAACCGTAAGGTTGACCTCTACTAATCATCATTGTTTTTTAATAAAATTTCTCAAATACATGCAAATATAGAAAATGGTGGCAAAGAGGAAACATCTAAAATCAAGTATAAAAAATACATAACATATGTATTAACACGCCAAAACAAAGCAAATAAAAAAATAAAATCTTAAATCCTATGGCATGTAATTTCTAACTAAAAGATACATGAAGTAAACCTACATGCAATGATTTAAAAAGGACAAAAATATACTTAAAAATCATTAAATTCAAACTATACTAAAAATAAACATGAATTTTGCTAGGAATACCTAAAAAAAGAAACCCAAGCTATTCTAAACATGATTTTAAAATATATCTTAAAATTAACATACTAAGCATACATATTATTAAATTATCTAAAAGTATAGCTAAAACAAAAAGTATATGAAAATCTTATATTAAAAAGTTTACTAAAGAAAAATAATGAAACTAATAGCAAGTATTTTATGTATTAATATGATAAGAGAATATTTAAAATTTTAATTTGAAAGAAAAAGAAATAAAGAGAAAGCTTACAAAAAAATTAAGCCAAAATAAGAAAGTTAGAAAATACTTATTTAAATTACTAAACAAAAAAAAATCTAACTATTTATATTTTATATTTTTAAATGAAACAAAAAAAAAAGAAGAAAAGAAAAATAAAACAAAAGGGAGTTAAATTACTATAAGATGAGAAAATTATACTAACATTTAAAGGTGAAAACTAGTTTAAAATATTTTTTGTAATTTTTGAGTTTAATAAAATAAAAGAAAAATAAAAGAAAATAAATACTATGAAAGGAAAAATAAAGCTATCATTAAAAGAAAAAATAAATAGAACATTACAAGAAAAATAAAACTAACATTAAATAAAAAATAAAAAAATGAAATACTAGCATTAAATGAAAGATTAAGCTAACATTAAAAGAAAAAGAAAAGGAAATGAAATGAAATACTAGCATTTAATGAAAGATTAAACTAACATTAAAAGAAAAAAAATTAAATATTAGTATTAAATAGGTGCAATATTGATAATTACAACTATATGTATATAAGTGCTTAGATTATAACAATAACAATATTGTTTAGTCGTATTGCTAAATTATCTTAGCACTATTCAATAATTTAATAAATTTAAAACAAATAAACAAAACAAGCTAAAAGTGGCTACTTTACCAAATTAAACATATTCATTATAAACCAAATGAATTTTAAAGATTAAGCTAACCATATAAGCAAGAGTGTATGCAAAATGAAATAACCAAATTAATTCGGTTAATCTGAAGAGGTAGGTGTTGGAGGCAAAACTACCAAAATTATTATTTTTTGCAAACGATTTTCGGTAAAAAGTTAACTGGACAGGCAAATGCCGAAACGGGCTCCAGATAAAACTTTTGACGTCAAACGATCAAAATAAAACACGTGCAACCAAAGTTAATTTAAAAGAATACATTTTGTCGATTAATTCTTCAACTACGATTTGATTCCGAGTTGAAGTTCCTATCAGATCTTTTACTGTATTTTTTTATGCGATTCTCGAACATAGTGTGGGTTACGGACTATCAAAAACTCGTACCGAAAAAATTCAAATATTTTTAGTCTTGAAAGACAAAATATGATATATGATATAAAACTGGTTCATCCTACCCGCATATAAAACGAACAAACAAATATCTAAGGGTCATGCAACAAAATTTCTACTCCTAACATGCCATAAACATGCTGTACAGAATAAGTAGAAGAGACTTAAGCATCATATTTAAACTACTAAACATGTAAAAAATACTCATGGCCATAGCAACAAATGTTACAGCCGTGACAAAAATGGTCACAAAACAGGCACCCGTGACAAACATAGGGTTACGTCGAAGAACAGACTAAAAAAACCTCACGATTGTGAGATAAAAGTCACGGCCATGGTTTTTAAGGGTATATATATTGCACAAGGATTAAAACAAGCTCAAACGAACAGGATATACAGAACATAGACCATAACCTATTGGTATTAAATTTGACCCACCAACCTTCATCCTCTATGCAACCAATGGCTCTAAACAGAATGTATAGGATATCAAATATGAACAACATAATGCTTAAAACACCTTTTCATGTTACTGGCCTCACAAAACCTTATGGCCGTAGCAAAGGTATGTGACATCACGGCTATGACAATCATAGAAATAAATGTTGTGGCCATTGTAGCAAACTAACGACCTTCACAATGGGGGTTATGAAACACACGGCCGTGTCATAGAACGGTGGCGGCCGTTGTATTTCAAATCCATAGAATATGTAGAAACAAAGGTGTAGAGAACAGAGACCATGGCCCATTTGATCTAGGTTAGAACTACTGTTCATCACCCATCATGAAAATAAACTGAGGTATAAAAAGGAAAAGACACTAAACAGAACTGTAAAAAGAGGAAAAACCTTAAAATAAAATAACATCAGAGGTTTTTTTAAAGAGTTTTCACATCTTAACCTAAAAACAACGGTCGTGGCCGTGACTATAGGATGTCACAATATTAATCGTACTATTTATAGGCATAAAGATGGCGGCTAGGCATAAAAACCTCAAAGTCGTTACTGTGGGTTTAACAAAACATACAGCCATTACATTACAAGGTCACAATCGTAATGTTCCAGAACCTCAGAAAGCTTTGAGTAATGCCCAGTGTGCTTGTGAATATCGAAACAGAATGAAAATAAATGTAAATATATGAAATAGAGGGCAATGAATACACTATTAGTAATGAAAAACTTGGAGAAAAAAATATTTACATTGAAATGAATGATAAATGAGTAATAAAATAATAAAAACCTTACCCACGACACCATCGGGAGAAGAAGATGAGGGTTTAAGAAGAATCTTGAGTTCCTAAGATAATCTCGTATGAATGTTCGCCTTGAATGGCCCCTCAATAGTGAGGATATGATACCTCCAAGTCAATATATGTGCTCCAAGAACTCCTTCGAGGCAAGAAAGAACACGAATGAAGCTCGGGAAGTATAGGATGGATGGGAGAATATCAAATGAGGAAGTATTTTAGCAGAGTTTGGGCCTCCATGTGTTTCTTCTCTCTGTTCTTATGGAAAATGACTCCTATTTATAGGTAAGACGAGCAACACAAACCCCTTCTAGGATGCTGTCACCTGTCCAAAAAGGAGTAATAGTGATAGTTGCTACCTTTTTGCTTTTGTACAGTGTAGGTCGCTACCTTTATGATGGTGAAAAGGACAACCACAACTTTTAAAAGTCGTGGCCTGGATAAAAAAGCGACGGTCGTGACAAAGAAAGTCGCAACTTGATTTAGGATTTTCAAATAGGTTACGGCCATGAGAGTAAGAACACGGCCTATTCTGGTATTTCAAAAAGGTGGCGGCCGTAAGGATTGAAATGTTATGGCCTTAAGAGTTTTCTTAGGGATTTTGGATTTTGATCCATATTTGTGATTTTGCTTGCTTGGGAGTATCTTTGAGCATGATTCTCATATTTTTGTCAATGGAGAAAATTCGAGACGGGTGCCTAAAATTCGATTTGATCAGATTTTGGTGTCTACAAATGGCGCTTTTGATTATTTCTTAAGTCGATTCAATTGACAAACTCCACTGGATAATCGTACAACCATTGAGACACTAAGAGCACTTGTCTAGGGACCAATGTCACCCACTGGAATATCTCTTGCACTTTTTAACCGTGCGTATTTATCCATGTGTATTTAACCATACGTATATGTCATATCACCATCAAATATCAAAAATAGTTTTAAAAAATGTGAAATACTCTAACAGTTATCAAATATTTACTTTCAAAGAATACATATCGTATATAGATTTCTCAAATAATTTTTGGGAAAGAATATTTTCAATGCAAAATCATTCACCTGAAGTTCAAACAATGTATTTCACGCCACAACCAAGATAATCTAAGAAACAAATGTGACTCAAAAATCTGTATACCCAAGACTCCTTCCGCCTCTCTCTCTCTCTCTCTCTCTCTCTCTCTCTCTCATATAAAAACTCCATGCTACCTACATCTCTATTTATAGATCCAATCTGTAATCGAAATAGTCATTTATTGCTTTACATTTTTTTGTATTAATTCTTCATAAATTTTCAGTTATAATTTTAAATAGGCCGCAATTAGTAGCCTATTCATGGATTGTCCGTTACAAAAATAATTACACCATTATTAACCTATTTAATTATAAAATAAATATTATTGGTTATTTTAATTTATTATTTTTCTATTTAATTAAATTTTAATTAATTTAGTCATCTCTATCTCATAAAACTCTATACGACCTACACCTCTATTTATAGATCTAACTTGTATTCGAAATAGTCATTTATTACTTTATGCTTTTTTGTATTAATTCCTCATAAATTTTCAATTATAATTTTAAATAGACCGTAATTAGTAGCTTGTGTTGGATCAAGCACTTACCATCTCACAAAAACCCGCAAATTGTGGTGAAGGCGCAACTTTATTTTCTTAAAGGGTCCAGCGCCAAGCGCCACAAGTCGACTATGTCTCGGCTCTTACCCGAGACCTCCGCCACGACAGGATGCTAGCCCAAACCCTGGCCAACAATCCCCCTTAGCACCTGCCCACAAAACCCGCAAGCAGCATGCCTTACTCTAGGGAATCAAACCTAAGACCTCGTTCTGATACCAATTATTGGATCAAGCGCTTACTATTTCACCAAAACCCGCAGATAGTGGTGAAGGCACAACTTTATTTCCTTAAAGAGTCCAGCGACAAGCGCCACAAGTCATCTATGACTCAGCCCAAACTCTGGCCAACAGCCTAATCATGGGTTATCCTTTACAAAAATAATTATACTATTATTAACCTATTTAATTATAGAATAAATATTATTGGTTATTTTAATTTATTATTTCTCTATTTAATTAAATTTTAATTAATGTAGTCATTTATATATATAATTAAGAAAATTAAAATAATTAAGACAATAAAGATTATCTCTAATTTTAATGTATATTTTTTTTTTTACAATTAAAACTATTAATTTATTATTATTTTATGTTTCTTACAAAATAATTACAAAATTTGAAATGTTACATTCTTTTCTCCTTAAAAAAATTTTGTCACCAAAATTACTCTTTTTATTTATTATTTATTTATTAAGACAACTCATCATTTTCGTAACTCATAAGACTCACTTTACTTTTACTACGCAAAACAAATAGTATTCAAACCAAAAATGCTAAAATAAATTAAAATTTACCTTATACATGGATGGTGCAACGTTCATGAATGTCCTCCCTAATGAGTGCATAGATATGCCATTGGATTAGTGGCCTTTGTCCTTTGGTATTTTTATTACTATGTGGTTTTTGTCTAAATACTTCAGTACGTGTATGTGTTTTATGCACATATTGCTCTTGTTGATTATTGACATTGTTAAACTTACAATTTGCCGCTATATATCCTGACTTTATATAATTAAAGCACACCATGATAACACCGTCACAAGTTATACCATGGTGATGATACTTTCCATACGATTTACATGGCTTTCTCCCTAGTTGGCTTGACCCCCCAACATCTTGCGACGACACATAACTATTCTGTTTTGAATTATTGTTACTAACACTAAGCACTTTGAATTCCTTATTTAGATGCTCATGGTCTTTATGGACTTCTTTTGGGTCCCTCTCGACTAAAAATACTTTTGTTACTAATTTTGACAAGGTTTTAGCTTCAAATAACGAGACCCTACAATATATGGCCAATCGTAAACCTCTTTCAAAGAAGACTACCTTGTCTTCCTCCGTAGCAACTTGATGAGGAGCAAACCTCGACAATTTTGCAAATCTTGCCTCTTATTCAGCCACAGTCATATCCTTCTGCTCCAAATTTAAGAATTATATTTGCTTCTATTTTTGAACTGCTATAGGGTAAAACCTATCATTAAATAGTCCTAGGAACTTTTTCCACACTAGCTCATTTTCATGACCTTCATATTGACACTTAATCATGCGCCACCAGTGTTCTGCTGGGCCCTCTAATACATAAGTAGCCAATGAAACCTTTTGCATCTCAGTACAGTTGCGCCTCTCAAATATCTTCTCTATTTGAAGAAGCCAACTCTCTACCTCTATAGGTTCAGGTATACCCTTAAAAATAAGAAGATTAACCTTTAAGAATTTTCCAAATAAGGTATCCTTATCTAAGTTCATTTATGCTGTAGCTACATTTTGTTGGATTTCTTGGTTGGAAACCAAGTTCATAAAAGTCTAAAACGCTTGGAATATACCAATAATAGTAGTTGCACCAACGAGATCGATGGGAGCAGTTGAGGCATTTAGGGCAATTAGAGTGGGCTCTCGATCATTGGTTTCTTGAGTCACGTATATAGACTAAACAATGCGACGTGGTCTTGCCATCTCCTACATTTTAAAAATAAATGTGATAAATGCAAAGATCCAAGGAATTAATTACTCACTCACAATAACTAAGAACTTGGAGACACATGATCTCCATTACAACTCTTGACAACAATGAGGGTCTTAACACAATATAGGCTCTTATATCACTATTGTTACATCCCAAATTTAGGGAATAACCAGCCGTATATCACAAATTATTATTTATAGAACACGTAAGCCCACCAAAAGTAACAATAAACACAACACTAGAATAGTCCAAAAATAACACTTAATTAATTCTAAATTTTAAAACACAAAATATAATAACTCAAAAATTTTAATTTTCTAAAATTCTAATGTCATAAGCTGACAACCCACTAGATATTATTACAAAAATTAAATCAACTCAAAAATCCTAATGGAAATCATAAAAGAAAGCATCCCCGACAATATAAAAGTCATCTACTCTTTGACGTGCCGACCTGAAAAATGTTACTGAATTTTATAAGCTAACGGCCATGTGAATGATTAAGCATACATATTAATATACAATTTTAAACCAGAGACAAAAATAAATTAATAATAAAAATATAATTTACCACAACAATTTGCTAAAATATTTTTTAGCAAAATTTTTCAATTCATGTTTCAAATTTTAGACAAAAAAATTATGTGTCAAAAGATAATATTATCTCAAAATTTCACTTTTTTTCTCAATTGTGAACATGTCAAAGTTTTGCCAAATCATGCGTAATTCAAGGCATTAAGCCCGTGGATTCACATATATTGTACTTAGAGGCAACATCGGAATGGCACCTGTGATTATATCCTAAGTCGATCCGATTGACATACCCCATTACTAAACGTACAATCGTTAAGATACTAAGAGCACTCTCCTAGTGACAAGAGTCACCCACTGACATATCCCTAGTACTTTTTAACCAAACGTATTTATCCATGCATATTTAACTATGCGTATATATCATATCACCATCATATATCAAAAATAAATATAAAAATTGTGAAATACTCTTACAGTTATCAAATATTTACTTTCAAAGAATACATATCTTATATAGATTTCTCAAATGATTTTTGAAAAAGAATATTTTCAATAAAGATACATAACATGCAAAATCACTCACCTGAAGTTCAAACAATATATTTCACGTCACAATCGAGATAATCTAAGAAACATATGTCACATAAAAATTTGTAAACCCAAGACTCCTTCCTTCTCTCTCTCTCTCTCTCTTTCTCTCTCTCTCTCTCTCATATAAAAACTCCATGCTTTACACCTCTATTTATAGATCCAACCTATAATCGAAATAGCCATTTATTGCTTTACATTTTTTTTTGTACTGATTCCTCATAAATTTTCAATTACAATTTTAAATAGGTCATAATTAGTAGCATATTCATGGGCTGTCCGTTACAAAAATAATTACATCATTATTAACCTATTTAATTATAAAATAAATATATCATTATTAACCTATTTATGGGATGTCCGTTTCAAAAATAATTATACCATTATTAACCTATTTAATTCTAAAATAAATATTATTAGTGTTAGGGTTGGTATACTTAAAATTATATTTTTAGTATTTAATTTAATTTTTAATAAAATTAATTTTTTATTTTTTAAAAATCTTTATGAGCAATAAATGTGTATCATTTATTTGATATGCATGGATAGTATTTAATATGTGTGTAGAGTACGGCTTGCACATAAAATATCAGATTTTAGGTTCTTGCAGAATATAAGTTTTATGTTCACAGTTTAGATGGAAATGGACATACTATCGGTACGACTG
>JAOTRH010098576.1:0-16070 GCA_034768845.1 Heliamphora exappendiculata
CAAATTAAAATAAATTCAAAATTTTGCTCATCATAATTAACGATTTTTTTAATTATGTGATTCTCAAGATTAAAATAAATTTCAACTCATTCGCTTTAATACTCAAAGAAAGTAAACTTACGGGACTAAATTTTGTTGATTGAAAATATAACTTGGATATGGCTTTAACTATATATGGTATTCCTTAAATACCAGGAAATGTGTCTGTTTCAGAAAAAAGTTCTTCTTCGGGGCCGAAAGGCATGAAGAAAAAAAAGGTTTAGAAACAGGGAGACACATTTTTTTGGGTAGTTAGTGGGCCACAGACTGGTGTAAAAAAGCTAAAAGGCAGATGTTTCCACTGCAACTAAACCCGACATTGAAAAAAACTATGTCCAGTATTTCTCAGAAGGCAAAACAAACACGATAACTTCTGTCCACTGATTATGGAAACATGTTTAGCGTGTTATCTACCGGTACCTGGTGTGTAGATACTGGAGTCACTAATCATGTCTGCAATTCATTGCAGGGGCTCCAAGAAATCTGACAACTTAGTGATGGGGAGATTTACCTACATATGGACAATAATACAAAGGTAACAGCAGTTGTAGTAGAGATGTCACTCTCAGTTTTGGTAGAGATCGGGTATTAATATTAAGATATTATCTTTATGTACCTGCCATTAGAAGGAACTTAGTTTTCGTTTCTGGATTGGCTAAAAACGGATATTTTGTTTATTTTAATAACTTTGTGGTTATTAAGGATAATAAATGGGTTATCTGTTCTGGTACATTGGTAGATAATCTTTATATTATTACTCTAATTTCTCCTACACTACAACTAACTGAAATTATTAGCACATCAAATTTACCATATATGAGAAACTTTCCTACTTTAATGAACCAACGTTTTTTTAGCACTTACGTTTAGGTCATATTAATCTAAAAAGGATAAACAGACTGATAGCAGATGGACCTTTGAGTTCATTGGAAGTGGAGGCACTTCCAGTCTGTGAATCTTGCTTAGAGGGTAAGATAACCAAGAAGCCATTTTCGGCCAAAGGCTATAGAGCTAAAGAACCGTTATAGCTGGTTCATTCTGATGCATCTTTCTATAATTGCATAAACCACTGGTAGGTGATTGTGCTCCACTGAAAGTCTAACTCACAATTACTCTCTAGGTCCCCGCTGCAGCCCTATATATACGCGGGGTAGGCTGAACCAGTTTGAGATTCATAGAATTGATAGTTCAGATATCTCATATATTATTATGATATTATTTTTATCTTTCAAGAGTTAAATATATCGGGGTTCTGCCGGTACAATTACTCGGAGGATCGTAACTCACACTACATTCGAGGATCGCGTAAGGGAATACAGTAGAAGATCTGATTAGAGCTTCAACTCGAAATCAAATCATAGTTGAAGATTAGATCTACAAGACTTAAATATATCGGGGTTTATTTTGATCGTTCTTCGTTGAAAGTTTTATCTGGAGCCCGTTTCGGCGTTTGTCCGTTCAGTTAATTTTTTATCGATATTTGTTTTTCAAAAACTATGATCTTGGCAATTTTGCCTCCAACAAATAGGTAATTGTTAGCACTAATGCCTGATTCTTGGATGAGGATTACATTATGGATCATAAACCCAATAGCAAAATTATTCTAGACAAACTGAGAGAAAATACCAGTAGAATGAAAGAACATGTCACCGATATCCCATTTTCTCGTCGTAGTGGGAGGATTATTGGGATAGGTGCAAATCAAGAACATGATGCTATTGTACAGGGTTTTGGTGACTCTATCGTTGTGAAGAAAAATTAATATTTTATTTGTTCTCGTACATTAGTGCATGATCTGTATGTCGTATCTCTTAGCTTTTTTATACTGCAATTAACTGAAATGAATAACACATCTAATTTATCATATAAGAGAAAGTTTTCCTATTTAATGAATCAAACATTTCTTTGGCACTTATACTTTGGTCATATTAATCTAAAAAAGATAAACAGACTGGTAACAGATGGACCTTTGAGTTTATTAGAAGTGGAGACAGTTTTAATATGTGAATTTTGCTTAGAGGATAAGATGACCAAGAGGTCTTTCTCGGCCAAAAGCTATAGATCTAAAGAACCGTTGGAGCTGGCTCATTCCGATGTGTGTGGTCTTATGACAATCCAGACTAGAGGTGGCTTTGAGTACTTCATCAGCCTCATTGATGACTACTCAAGGTATGGACACATTTACTTGATACACCGTAAGTTTGAATATTTTGAAAAATTCAAAGAATTTAAGACAGAGGTGGAGAAGCGTCTAGGTAAAAGTAACAAATCACTATGATCCGACCGTGGTGGGGAATACCTCTTTAGAGAGTTTAAGAACTACTTTTCATCAGAGGAAATTATATCCCAGTTGACTGCACCTAGCACTCTGCAGCAGAATGATGTAGCAGAAAGAAGGAATAGGACTCTTATAGAGATGGTAAGATCCATGCTGAGTTATTCATGATTACCCGATTTGTTTGGGGACTCGCTTTAGAGACAGCGGCTTACATTCTAAACTTGATACCTTTTAAGTTAGTACCTTCTACTCCTACAGAATTGTGAACCGGGTCTAAGCCTAGTTTGAAATACATTCAGATTTGGGAGTATTCAGCACATGTGCTGAAAGGAAACATGAGAACAAAAGTCTATTTCTTTGTAGGGTATCCCAAGGGAACGAAGGATGCTATGTTTTATAATCTTAAGGATCAGAAGGTCATTGTTAACACCAATGCTTGATTCTTAGAAGAAAATTATATTATGAACCATAGGCCTAAAAGTAACATTATTCTGAAAGAATTGAGAGAAAATACCAATAGAATGGAAGAGGAACCACAAGTCACTAATTTTCTATTACCTCGTCGTAGTGAGAGGATTATTAAGACAGGTGCAAACTAAGAACATCGTACTGATACACATGGTTCAAATTTTGCATAGCGTGTCACTGTTAGTACACAGACACTTGGTAGTGACTTGTCATAGTGCGAGAGTTGTTCATCAACCTAATTGGTATATGTTCTTGGGACGGTCTTTTGACAAGATCCAGGCAGAACTAGATACCGAGTCTTGTAAATATAATAAAGCACTTCAGAACAAAGATGCAGATCTTTGGCAAAAGACTATGAATTCAGAGATAGAATCTATATATTCTAGTCAGGTCTGAGAACTTGTAGAACCACATGAAGAGATAAAATCCATTGGATGCTAGTAGATATACAAGAGGAAGAGAGAAGTAGAAGGGAAGGTTGAAACCTTCAAAATTAGCCTTGTTGCTAAAGGGTTCACTCAAAAAGAAGGGATCGATTATGAGAAAATCTTCTCACCGATAGCCATATTTAAGTTCATCCAGATTCTTTTATCCATTGCTGCTTATTTCGCTTACGAAATCTAGCAAATGGATGTCAAGACAGCTTTCCTTAACGGAAGTCTTAATGAGTGTATCTATATGGTATAACCAAAGGAATTCATTACAAAGGGCCAGGAACACATGATGTGCAAGCTTAGAAGATCCATTTATGGAGCAAGCTTCAAGGTCTTAGAATACTCAGTTTAATCAAGCCATAAATTCTTATAGTTTTGTTCAGAGTTCGAATGAGTCTTGTGTGTACAAGAAGCGTGACGGAAGCGTGGTGATTTTCTTAGTACTTTATGTAGACAATATCTTGCTCATCAAAAACGATGTGGGGGCATTATCTACTATTAAAGTATGGTTATCTAGATAGTTCGATATGAAGGACTTGGGAGAAGTTAGTCACATCCTTAGAATCAAGCTCGTGCGAGATAAAAAACAAATGATGTTAGGCTTAATACAAGCAAAGCATATCGATGATATCCTTACTCATTTTAGCCTACAGGATTCCAAGAATGGACTTTTTCTTTTCAAGCACGAAATCACTCTATTCAAGGATCAGTGTCCTAAGACACCTGATGAGATAGAGAAGATGAAGGCGGTTCCTTATGCTTCGGCAGTAAGAAGCCTCATGTATACTATGTTTTGCACTAGACTCGACATATGCTTTGCCGTTGGCATGGTTAGCAGAAATCAGTGTAACCCAGGGTAAGAGCATTGGACTACGATAAAGAATATAATCAAATATCTAAAAAGAACTAAAGATTATATTTTGGTTTACCAGGCAGACAATCTAGTACCTTTGGGGTACATAGACTCAGATTTTTAGTTTGACAAGGATTTTCGGAAGTGTGCCTTAGAATATGTGTTTATCTTAGAAGGTGGAGCTATAAGTTGGAGGAGTATCAAGTAGTCCTACAATGCTGATTCCACCATGGAGGTCGAGTACGTGGCAGCTTTTGAAGCAGCTAAGGAGGCCGTTTTGCTCAAGAACTTTCGATTGGATCTAGAGGTGGTCCCTTCAGTTTAGTCGGCTATTATACTTTATTGTCACAATAGCAGAGCGGTTGCAAACTCAAAAAAGCCAAGGGTCCACAAGAAAAAGAAAGTACATTGAGCGTAAGTATCACTTGATACGAGAAATTATACAGAGATGTGATGTTACTGTGACTAAGATTGCATCAAGAGACAACCTTGCAGATTCTTTTACAATGAGCTTACCGGCTAAGACTTTTAATAATCATGTAGAGGGCATAAGAGCCAGATATATGGCAGTACGATTTTGAGTATAAGTAGGAGATTGTTATGATTGGTATACTGAAACCATGTTTTGAGTATATTATTTTTAATATAATTAATTTTTTATTTTATGAGAATTTTAATGAGCAATATATGCAGTATTATTTCTTTAATGTTATGCATGGATGTCTAATATTCTGTACAGTATTTTAATCTAGTGTGTAGAGTACGGTTTACACACAGAAGATCAGATTTTAGATTCTTAAAGAATATAAGTTATTTGTTCACAGTTTAGATGGAAATGAAAATACCATCGGTACAACTGTAGCACAGAGTTTTAGTAAGTCTGCATTGGTTACGGAAAACAGATAATTACGTCATCTATTGTTTCGACTCTCTGTGTTAGTACACTTTATGTGTATTGAATGGAACATTTAGGGCAATTAATTTTATACTAATTATATAAATTAATTCATACTTCAAGGTTATTATGAACAGTGCTTATGCTCTTAATTATGAAATAATTATTAATTTGCATATATTTAATATTCATCATTTTAATTCATTAAAATGTGCGATCTTATATGGGTCTATATTCCTGGTGAGTTGGATAGTGGTATTATTTATATGGTAAATATTAATTATTGACGAAATCCACATTCTGAAAGATCGGGATTGATGATACTCCCCTTAAGGAAGTTTATAAGTTTTGACTGGGCCAAATCCTGCAGGTGAATTTGGTTATCTGGCAGTCAAATAAGTTAAGCGGAAGGGATTAAGAAATTTCAAGATACCGATTAAATTAAATTATCAATAATTAAATTTAATTAGCGGGTATCGAAAATCTTACCGTGGGTAGAAATGTTAAACATTTAATAACAGGAGCACAATGTAAGAAAGTCTTGAGATTATGGGTCAGAGTGCAATTATAGTTTTTCAGTGGTGTAAACTGTAATTCAGTATTTTATAAAAATTATAGAAATCGCTGTAAGATTTTCATAATTACGGATACCGCTATGAGGTTTGCTTAATTGCGAAAACTACTAATGGGTGTGTGTGTTCCACTAAAAATTTTACTCATAATTACTCCACATGTCCCTATTATAGTCCTATAAATATGCAGGTAAGCTAAACAAGTTTTATGACTTGTCTTCAAGACTAAAGGTGTTCAGGTTCTGCTGGTACAAGTTTTTGATAGATTGTTGCCTCCACACTACATTCAAGAATGGCATAAGGGAATAATACAGTAGAAGGTTTGACAGGAGTTTCGACTCTGAATAAAAAACGTAGTTAAAAATTTAACTGGTAAAAGGTATTTTTCTAATTTAACTTTGGTTGCACGTGTTTTATTTTTGATTGTTTGACATTAAAAGTTTTATTTGGAGCCCATTTCGGCGTTTGCCCGTCCAGTTAATTGTTTGCAAAAAATCGTTTGCAAAAACAATGATCTTGGCAATTTGCCTCCAACAATTGGTATCAGAGCCATATTATTTTTTGTTTATGATTATCCGGTCCAGGTAGTTTTAGAACTGTGCTAATTTTGTTTTGTAGGCGTTTTAAATCTCGATTTTATGATAATCTATTATTCATATTTGATTGAATGAGTTTATATGATGATTATTTTTTTTAAATCACGATGGTTGACCGTGATAAATAAATTGTGAGCCTTCGGGATATAGGATCAATGTAATAGCTAATTTTTTTATTTTTAAATATCTGTTTAGATTATTTAAGAATATGTTAAATATATTCAAGAATACGATGAACGGCGGCAGCACAGGCAGTGGTTTCGGGAGTTTTGGGCCACAAATTGCGGTAGTTTTTCCATGATTATTTGAATTTTTTCCAGCAGTTTTTTTTGTACTTTTTAGGCTTAAAAATAGTATTAAAACATGTCCCCAAAAGGAAAAACAACTGCATAAAAATAGCCTTGCCGGTATCACCACCAGCGGTGATTTTGGGTTGTTTTTTGATTATTTTTTTAATGTTTTCGATACTGGTTTTGAATAGATTTTTTTGGTATAAAAAATTAGTAAAATATCACTGAAAAAATAGTCCAAAAGTGAAAAATAGCAGGCCAAACAGTGCACAAACAGGCGGTAAAACAGCAGCAGTCTGGTGGCAGCATTAGCGCATGTTTAGGGCTATTTTTGGGTGTATTTCGAGACTATTCTCGAGGCGTTGTTTGAAGCAACGGGTTGCTGGATGTTTGAACTATTTTTTCAAAAAAAAAAACATGCACCAAAGAACCACCGAAAAAAGCCCAAAAGGGTAGCAAAAACATGCGGCGTCGGTGGCATGCGGCGGCAGCAGGTTCGAGCAATTTTTCGAGTAGTTTTCGAATAGATTGTTTAATAGAAAAATACTACTTTTCAAGATATATTTTTTGGTATAAAAAGTATCGAAAATAGAGCACGAAAGTGGCAGCAAAAGCCACCTAAAGATAGCGGCTTGGTGGCGCTGGCGGTGGTTCTGGCTTCTGGGGCTGTTTTGCTCGATATTCTGATATGTTTGAAGACCGTAATGTGATATACTTGTGTATTACACAGTATCAGCGAAACCTAATACAATCAAGATATATCAAATTGACAGAAAAGAGAATTATTACAGCTTATTATCTACAAGAGACTGTAACGCTTTAGCGTTTTATTTTGATCATAAAATCGAAATATACGCATATCGTGTTTATATATATATATATATATATGAACTGTGTGGATGATTGTATATCATCATGCTAGTTTAATTAATTCAGAAATTCAATTTTAATTAAAATATTTTGTAATAAAAATAAAATTATTTTTTGAATTAATTAATTTTAATTAAATAAATTTTTTTTAGATATTTTATTTTTTATAAAATATCATGTTTAAGATAATTTTTCATAAAATCGGATATCTTGAAAAATTGTGAGAATTAATTCTAAATTTTGAATTGATTAAATAAAAAATTATCTAATCGAAATAAATTATTATTTTTTAAAAAATGTGCAATAAAAAATAAAATAAATAAATTTTTTTAATCACTACCTTAGTTGAAAATATGAAGAAAAAATTGTGCATTTATTAAATTTTATTTGTTACGTATTTAAACACGAAAAGATGATTTGACAAACCGAAATCTTTAGAATCGTATACACGGAAAGATGTTTGATTCTTTCAGATCCTGTGATTTTCAAAATTAATAAATTTATTTTAATTAAAATGATTTTTATAATCCTAAAAAATATTTTAAAAATTTAAGTGGGAGAGAAAATTTATTCACAGATAAATTCCGTAATTTTCATCATCAGTTTGTAGGCAATGTAATTAAATCTTGCGTGTTCATAGTAAGGCTTTCTTCCCTATCGAACAGATTAATTGCAATATTACTTGTACAAATCTCCTTTAGTGAGAATTATGAATAATTGTTAGTATAGATCACTTCTCTATCAGAATGGTTTATTGCGAAACGATTTATTTGGAATTAGGTGATGAAAAACACTTAGGTATACATAATAGTATCCTCTCCATTTGAGTAACTACTATTGTATACGGGATCGAAGTTTTGTTAACAATTTAATTTTACTTGGCATTGTCAGTTGCCTACATAGTAAAATTAAAATGAATTGGCCTGCCTGGTCATACGATGGATAGTAGTCGTCCTTCCATTGAGGTATGCTATTCACAGGGTATCATGCTGTTAGCGAATTAATTTTTAAATTATAAAGGGAACCAAATTAAAATAAATTCAATTTTTTTCTTATCATAATTAACGGCATTTTTTAATTATGTGATTCTCATGATTAAAATGGTTTTCAACCTATTCGCTTCAATACTTAAAAAAAATAAACTTACGGGACTAAATTATGTTGACTGAAAATAGAACTTAGACATTGTATTAACTGCCGAGGATTACAAGTATACATAAATGAAATATATCCACTGGTACCTGATGTAGGGGCGACCGAACAGGAAATTTAGGTCCATCAGAAGTGGCAGAAAGCTAATTAGATGGCTCGCTGTTACATTTTGACTTCAATATTAAATATTTTGTAGCATCAACATTAGTTTATACTCAGTGCCTATGGCATGATAATAAACCTCAAAGAAATGTTTGGAAATCAAAATCGTGCTGCTAGGTAGATGGCCATGAAGTCTCTAATGAATATAAGCATGGCTGAAGGCACCCCAGTTAGAGATCATGTTCTAAAGATGATCGGTCTTCTAAATAAACTAGGGATCATTGGAGCTGAAATTAACGGGAAAACTTGTGACACCCCATCCTCCGGGCACGCCAGGACATACATAAGTATAGATAACGAAAATATTCTAGCCATTCATTCATATTTAGATATCATAAATATTGCATCATTAAGAATCTTGAACTGATCAAAAATACATAACGTTTACAGTTTCACAAAAGATTTAACCAAAAATTACAATGAGCCCGTGAAAACTGAACAAAAGAACAAAATGGTGAACTTTAAATTCTTCAGCTAGCATTGTCAGGGTCGGTTGGCTCCTGCCACTCACCTTGTTCTTCAAAGCCTTCCTCTACTTCGAGTGCGACTTCCTCAAAAAGTTCTTCCTCCTCACCTGTGGCATGAATGCAATGAGCCAAAACTCAGAAGCAAACTCTCTAAACCTTCTAACCAAACTCACAGCAAAATGTTCTACAACGCATATCATATAACACGCAGTATAATTTATAGTCAAGGAGACAGACAAATTTTACAATTATGACAAGATAAGCATATATAAGAACAAGTATACAGGTGCGTGATCCAAATGAATGCGATGCAACCAATTTAATTTTCTAATCCAATTTAAGCTTAAGTTATTCTAGGTTCTCCCAAACCGAGGTGAATCATCCTAAACCTCATGATCCCAATCACGCTGACTAAGTCTACGGACTGACAAATAGCGTTCCTTAAGCCGTGGGATGACTACGTAGCGGATTAAGTGTCCAGCCGGGTCATCATTGACGGCAAGGGCGTGGACAAATCAACACTCAAGCTCTCGACTCTCAAGTCAAGGTCAAACGCGGGATCGCAAAATCTAACTCATATTATTACGCCACCCGAACTGTCTTTACCAAAATACAAATATCACAACAATGTGCATTTAGCACTTAGGGCAAAAATTTTCCAAAAACGAACCGGGGCATATAACTGATATTACAAAATTTCTAAATACCCAAATTTTCATATATTCCAATTTCATCAATTATGGTACCAACCCTAAAATTTAATTTTCATTCTTTTTTTAAAATAAAATGGTAAATCCCGTAAAATCCAACCCAATGATGACGTGATATGATATATGTAACTACTATTTACAACTCATAAGTATAAATTGATCATATATTACGCTAAAATGACATATATATACTTTGCATGAAATTGTAAAATTATGAGTATGCAGTACAAGTATATAAAGCATGAGTTACAACTTATAAAACATATATTCAATTTAGCAACGTGACTTCTAATCATCAATTAATTACTTTTATACACTAATCATCCAATATAACTTAATTAAAATCTCTACTTTAAGTCCTACATCATAACATGTCATTATACACATAACAAAACTTAAGGTAAATGCTCAAGTACCAATTTAAAAAGTATAACAGTGTTTTGTGGTGCATAAACAGTGAGTTAATGTAACATCCCAGTATTGACTCTATTTGTAACAGTCCTGACTGTAACTAGCCGTGGAGGGATCTAGCCCAAATTCTAGTAGTAACGACGGATAAATAATAAGAACTTAGGTCGCTGCATGGATAGGAGAAACCCTAATCAACCCAAAACCCTAATTTGACCAGAAAATCCTATAAAGACCAAATACTCAGAGGCAAAGTTCTAATACTTAGAAGAGTCTCGGAACAACTTAAGTTAAGTAAATAATATAAAATAAAAAATAAAAAATAAAAAATTCTCATAATTAGGGTAAAATAACCATTTTGTTCATAGGATAGTAAAAAGTCCTAAAAATTTAAAATATGACACATGGACACCCAAAATTTTATATTTATATACAGTTAATAATAAAAGACAAAATAATAACAAAAATAACAAAATTACCCTTGTATGGCCGGCCACTTAGGAAATTGTGCCTAGAAATCTACTTTTTTCCTTTTTAAACTTATTTTGACCTAAATACTTTTTATACAAGTAATATATATAATAATATAGTAATATAGATCAACAAAAGTAAACAAATAATTACTTAAAATCTCTACATGATAAATAAGTCAAAAAGTTAATTTTTGTCAAACTAACTTAATTTAGCTTAAAAGCCTTCACATATTTAATTAACTGCTATCAAAATTATGATAAATCATAAAAAGACTAAATTAATTATAAATACATTAATATAATAAGTTTTAGTAGGTTTATATACCAAAAAGATATATAAAATTAATATTTTTTGTATTTTTTGTGCAAAATGGTACCAAAATACAATTTAAACCCAACATTGATAAAAAAATCAGCTTTTGGTCTTCCCAAATAGACCCCAGCCGACTTCCCACCTGCAAGAAATCTGATAGGCATTTCTCAAATAGAGCAAGCCACTCCATGCAACCAATGAGAAAATTTAAAAATTCAAAAATTACATAAAATGTCATAATTATTTTTATTATTCTTTTCCCTATAAAACAAGACTTAAACCCTCCCCATCTCTCCTTTAAATTTTGGCTGAGAGAGGGTGAGAGAGAGACCACAAAAATTGTATAAGTGTTTTCAAAGAAGATCAAAGAGAAAATGTATAAAAAAGAAAATCAAATTTGGCCAAGAACTGGTATGTACTCCAGGGCTAGAGGAAAATGGATGAGGATATCGAAGGGATACCCAGTCACGAGAACTGAAACAGTCCAGGGTACCTCAACAGCTCCCCCAGCAGCAGCAACAACTCCAGCTCCACCAACACCTTCAGCAACAGTAACTCCAACTCTAGCATCAAGAACAGGCACAGGTGCTCATCCTCTCCTCCATCTAGTAGGTAGAGCTGCCTAGGACCCAGTGGCCCTAGCAGATGTGCTTAGGCCCACACTGTGTAATCTCTCTCGGGTCCTAGCAGCTTTGTAGTATGGGTCCCTATCATCTCAAGTAACATGTCGACTCAACTCAGATGGTCTATCCAGCGCATACTGTAGACACCCCAATTTGACCCCGTTTAATCTTAGGTGAATTCGATGATGAAAACGATCAAATGGTGCCTCAGTACGATTCTTGAGAAATGATCCAAGCTCAGTATTTGAACCCAATGATTAAAATCTTCAAACCAATGAAATCAGTCTAACCGCTAAGTCCATTGTGGCGACTGCCATAGAACTTTTTGGAAGATTCTAGCTTTTTGTGGCGACCGCCAACTTTATTTTGGCGACCGCTATGGAACTTTTTAGAAGATTCCACATTTTTGTGGCGACTACTAACTTTTATTGTGGCGACTTCCAATAGCAGCTCTTGGAACCTCTTCAAATATGGCGACCGTCATGCCCATACCCGGTGACCGCCAACTCCAGAAACCCTGACGTGCCCAGAACGTGTCAGCATCTCATTGGTTGAGGAATTCTAAAAAAATCGTACCCCAATGCACGTTTTTAGGAGAGAATTTTAAAGAGAAGTTTAGTGAGAGAAGCTCTACCGAGTCGCCGAGCAATCCGAATCCCGACACCGAAACCCTACCGAAGTACCAAGAATCGAACCTCCGATTGATACTAAAATCTTTGCTTGGATCATCATCCAAGAATTGGACCATTGAAGCACATTTCCTGACTCGAGAATTCCTTAGTAATCTAGGTATCTCGTTTGGATCCCCGGTTCTGCTAACTCAATTCCCCATCTTTTGGAGTGATTGGCTTAAATTCAATTTTAATTTACACATTCCTTTCATTTGCATAGTTAATCTTATTTACTTCATATAATTTGGTTACTTTATTTAATTCTTTAGTTATTAATTTCCTCACATTTCATACTTAACACAATGTTACTTTTTTTTAATTCATTAAATAGTGCTAACATAATTTGACAATACGACTAAACGATATCGTTATTGTTATAATACAAGCACTTACATATATATGGTTGTAATTATTAATATTACACCAATTTAACGCTATTGTTTTTTTTTTCCTTGTAATGTAGTTTTATTTTTCTTTTAATATCCCATTTCTTTTTCTTTTCTTTGATGCTAATGTTCCGTTTTGCTTTCTTTTCTTTCTTTTTAATATTAGCTTAAAGTTCATTCATTAGCATTAATTTAATGTTCCTTCACTAGTTTTTATTTTTCTCTTTCTTTTCATTTTCTTTTAATATCAGTGTAACTTTCTTTTCTAGCACTTTGTATTCCTTTCTTTTCTTTTATTACTAGTTTTATTTTCTTTGCAATGTTACATTTTTTTCCCTTTCTTGTCTTGTTATTGTCAACTTTATTTTTCTTTTCTTTTGTCCTTTTTTTTTTCTATGTAATGTTAGCATTATTTTCTTTTATATTATTAAACCCAAAATCATAAAAGCCTTTTAAACTAGATTTTTTAAGTGTAATTTTCTTATATTTTGTTTTCTATTATTTTTGTCTCTTTTAAAATGTAAATGTTAGATTTTCTTTTGTTAGTATAGCATTTTCCTAACTTCTTTTCATTTTAATATAAATTTCTTTTATAAACTTTCATTTTATAGGATTTTTATGCATATTTTATTTTACATTTTTTATTTCTTTTATTAATTAACCATAATAATGTTAACTTAGTTTATTTTAATAATATGTATGTTTTTAGTTAATTTCTTTCAAATTGTGTTTAGAATAGTTTAGTTCATTTTGTAGTAATTTATGTTTAGGTAATTTTAGCAATTTTTAGTATATTTTTGTTCTTTTATGCAAATCATGATAGCTTAATTTATTTTGGTGAAATTACATGTGGTAGTGCTCCATGTATCCTTTAGTTAGAATTGTTTATCATAGGATTTATGATTTTTCCTTTTTATTTGTAATGCTTTGGTGTTATATATATATATATATGTTAAGTATTTTTTATATTTGATTTTGAATATTCTCTCTTTACCTCAATTTTATTTATTTGCATGGATTTGAGAAATTTTATTAAAGAACCAATGATGATTAGTAGAGACTATCCTTACGGTTTGGCGAATGGGATGTCTAACACTTTTTTCGATTCGTAACTTAACGCCTGAACCCTTTTTCTCTGATTAAACGTTTTAAATATCAGTAGCCATTTTTGTTTTTGTTTTTTTTTTTTCTCAAAAACCAAGTGTCGACTCAATTTTTAGCAAAAAAGGGTTTTCAAAATTTAATTTTCAAGGTATTAAAATATTTTTTAAACATCTTTTGAACTCCTTATTTTTGTACATTTTCAAAATCCTAAAATTCCAGCACCACTGCATTTTCTAGTAATTTCGCTGGGGTTTATAAAATCAAATAAGATGGTTAGACTTGAAAACATCCTTGGATCTTAATAAGAATTTTTCATTTGCATTTTCGCATGCATGTGTATTGTTTCTTCACATCCCCTGCCTAGTCGACCCGATGTCCCGATCATTTATCCATTTTGGGGATTATTGGGAAGGCGGGCACGCCTGACTGATTGTACGCTTTCATAGGTGCAGTAAAAGAGTTCAGGCGTATCATTTGACCATATCCTGCACCACTCCAGGTATGGGAGGTATATACCTGGCTCTATTAATAAGGTACCCTGTTCGATTGATCAAAATCGGCATTTTACATATAGTGGCTTAGAACCCTCCATTAGGTGTTGCTGACCTTAGTAAGATTATGTGTTTTCTTAATTGTATGTTTTGTTAGTGTTAGTTAGGATTGTTTATTTGGCTTAAGTTAGTTCCTTTTCTGGGTTCGGTCCGGGTCTTCTCTTATCCCTTGTTGTTTAGGTTAGCTTTTTGTCTTCGGATTCTTACACAGGTTTTGTTCTTGTCATGCCCGCATTTTGTTTTGAAGCCTCTAGAATAGTTTCTCTCCTCCGAGTTCTTCCCAGGTTGTTGGTTTTATCCCCCGTTTTGGTTTAGGCTCGCTTTCTTCGAACTCTTGTGAGCTTTCCTTACCGAAGTTTTTCCCATTTTCCCTTAGAAATCTAGATCAAATCGATACCTTTGGCCTAGTTCTGTTGCCTTGTCGGAGTGCTGCCCGTTTCTCTATTTAGATAAACCTCCCCTCTAGAATCTAGTTAAGCTTCAGCTTAGCTTTTGTAACGACTTGGTACGTATTTATTTTTGTGATTTTATGTCTTCGGTTAAGTGAGGAGACGAAATTAAATTTGGACGTAGGTGTTATAAAACTTTAATCATTTACGGTGGAATTAATAATATGTGAAGGTGATATTGAGATACAAGCATACGAACGATATTTATATGACTATGCTAATGGATAAATTGAAATATTTAAAGGTGAGTGAAGTTGGAGGTTTAAGTTGAAATTTAAGGAATTTCGTAGAATTCGGCTTCAAGGGTCACTGCTCGAGTGGTGGTGGTCCGCTCGAGCGGACTATTGGGAAATGCCTGAATAATTCTAGGACATTGGAGAAAAGTTGAGAGTATGCATATATATTGTGCTTCCCTCCAGCCACGTGAGATACCCTTCATTTCTCTTCTCCTCCTCTTCTCATTTTCTTTTTAGAGAGAGAAAACCATGTCCCTCTTAAAAACCTAACCCTCCACCATGGAAATTGAAGGATTGAAATCAAGCTTTGGAACAAGGAGATGGAAGATGGAGCACCAAGGAGCTAAGATCTATCAACGTCAAAACCCTAGGAGGGAGAAATTGAAAAAATTTCAAACTTTTGAACAAATTCGAGGTAGGATCTAGATTCTCTCATATGTTTGATATGATTTGGGTTGATATTTTACTTACATGAGTAAAGATCTAGTTAATTTCATATGAGATGTGAAGAATTTGAAAGGTGTGTTTAAGTTGAGTTGGGTTTCGTGAAAAAGGGGATTTTTGAGAAGTAATTAACCATGGTGTTTGAAGATTTGTGGTATAAAAAGTGTTTATGGAACTTCTAATTCAATGATTTGAGTTTGAAATTGGGAATTTGAAGTATAATTGTGAAGAAAATGTATATTGGGGCTTGAAACTCAAAATAGGGGCAAATTTAGGATTTTCTCGGGCACCAGCGCGCTCGAACGGAGCCCTGTCCGCTTGAGCACCCGACGTTCGCTCGAGCGGACTGACTGCGCAGTGCCAATTTTGTTCGATCATATCTCCCTCATCTGGACTCTGAATTGGGTCGTTCTTGTACTTAAATCGAAGCTCCGGAAGTCCTCTTTCCGACAAGACTACCCTCACACAAAAATTATTTTTGTAGCAAAAGTTATAATTAAAATAGTGAGGGTATGCCAAATTTTTTTAACTATTTTTCACCCGATTTTGGCCAAATGCTTTGAAAAAGTATATTTTCATCAATATTGAATCTTTCCATCGAATTTTCTATCCCTTGGGCTATGAAT
>JAOTRH010098607.1:0-16069 GCA_034768845.1 Heliamphora exappendiculata
GCTCAATGCAAGAAGGTATTGAGATTATGGGTCAAAGTGTAATTATAGTTCTTTAGTGGTGTGAACTGTAATTCAGTGTTTTATGAAAATTGTAGAAATCGCTGCTGATTTTTCATAATTGCAAATACCGCTATGCATCTTTCTTTAATTGGAGAAACCGTTGGTAAGTGTTTGTGTTCTATTGAAAGTCTTACTCATAATTACTCTCTAGATCCCTACTGTAGCCCTATATATACGCGAGTAGGCTGAACCAATTTGAGATTGATACATCATATATCAGATAGATCATATCTCATATATTATTATTGATATATTATTTTTTGTCTTTCAAGACTTCAAAAATATATCGGGGTTCTTCCGGTACAAGTTCTTGGAGAATCGTAGCCCACACTACGTTCAAGGATCGCGTAAGGAAATACAGTAGAAGATCTGACTGGAGTTTCAACTCGAAATCAAGTCATAGTTGAAGATTGGATCTACAAGAGGTATTCATCTAAAATAACTTTGGTTGCATGGGTTTATATTTGATCGTTCGACGTTAAATTTTTTATCTAAAACCTGTTTTGGCGTTTACCCGTACAGTTAATTTTTACTAAAAATCGTTTTACAAAAACAATGATCTTGACAGTATTGCATCCAACATGAAGATGTTGTCATTTGGTAGGGATTGTTTGAATTAGTATAAATGTATCATTTTAAGGGAAAATGTTTACAATTTGGGGCACGCTGATTTTTGCCACCTTTCTCAGGACACTTTGATAAATTGATGTAATGGCGGTTATATAGCATTCCATATGATTGCCACCAATTTTTTCCTTATAAGGCAAATGTCAATAATTAAACCTTGGAATTGCAGACTACTGCATAATGTGGTAATGTTCTCATTTTAGGAAGTACTGCTGAATGTTGAATAAATGCAGGGTTTGCTGGGGAAATGTGATAAGTTTTTGGGAAGATAGATTTGGGATAATGTTCTCATATCTTGGAATACAAAGAACCATTGTGATAATCTTAGTAATGGTGTAAGCTGTTGATGCATTAGTGAGTACTTCATCCCGCATGTGTTGTTAACATTCAATTCTAATTTTATGGCTGTCATGCCCCAAAACCCCGGGGTCACGTGAAAATCCACCAATCATCCATTTTATATGAAAATATAGGTTTTCATATATTCAAATTCACCTGTTGAAACCAATGGAATACCCAACAAAGTGTATCTCTCATTTTTGAATGACATACAGTTTCAGCATGCATACAATATATCGCCTTACGGCGTATAAAACCTGCCTTCAGGAACAGGCATACCAAAAAAAAAATTATAAAAGTCTTCCGCCACCACGGGCACCACCAAAGTTACTCCTCATCCATAGCATCACTTGAAAATGATTTTACAGAAAATTCCACCCGTGAGCCCAAGCCCAATAGAAACAGATAATAAGCTGTAAAGTAGAAAAATATGCAACCATATGAGTAGGAGCTAAACTCAACCACAATCCAAAAATATTTTTCACAAACCCAAGTTTTCCCATCAAACTACACAAGTCTCCCAAAACGATTTTATTAACATAAAACCCTGTTTTCATCATTCAAACCATGCGATGCAAATATTACAAATAACCAACTATAGTTAAGGAAAAACAGTAATCAACAAAACATTGTTCCCTCAAGAAATGTACCATCATGCAAAAGAATAAGAATATAATCCTATATACCGACTCCATCACAAGAGGATAGAGGTAACAACTATAGACTCCTGCTCATTACCTAGTCCCAGCATCACTCAAGACCTGCTAGGTAATGACAAGTTCTATACAGAGCACCACGACGTGAAAGCTAACTTTACGGGCGATAACCTGAGGGAAAAGAGAACCCAAATCGACGTTCTTCACGGGAACTACCCCGAAAGATAACAAAGGTACCTACACTGCGCATGTTTCCAAACTTTCATCGAGGATAACTCGTGCTAAATACCCATCATCCCGATACATCTAGATAATTTTCAAAAAATTGAACTGTAGCATCAACTACAAAACCTTTTCACAAATATACATTATACATGTATATAGATCCATCCATCAGCATGAAGATCAACAAAACATTTTAAAATATTTTTCCCAAAAGCAGTTATACAACGCAAGTATAAGAAAGAGATCCAATCCATGAAACCATAGAGATCAAACCAAAACATGTAAAAACATATTTTTATCAAAACGTTTTAGAAAGTGATTCTCAACCCCAAGAGCTAGCTCCAAACGTCTAAAAACATGTTTTTCATCAACAACCCTTCCTTTTTCTCAAAATAAAAACTCAACATTTTTTCCCAAAGGAACCACCAAAATGCCAAGGCAAACAGGCAGCATTTCAGTCGACTAGACCCCACCCCAATCGATTGAAAAACACAATGGAAAAACAACATTTTTCAACCAGAAAACATTTCAGTGGACTGACCCCTCGAGTCCAGTCGACTGAACCTCCCAACTCAAGATCCAGTCGACTGAACTCATGGGTCTAGTCGATTGAACTTGCCCAGAAATCGGTTTTAGCTATAGTTTTGGGCTCCGATCCTCAATCCAAGCTTCAAAAACACCCGTTTTGATACCTAAAGGTATACCCGAGCCCAAGTCTATCATAAATTCCCACCAAAAACATCTAACACCCAATTTCATCTAACTGAAACGCCAAAAAATAGCTTTAACCCAAAATCGGATCTAAAGCATAAAATCACATATCATGCTTTTTTAAATGGTGAAACAACATAAGATTACATATAGTACCCTTATACAGTAGTAGAATCTGAGATCCTACCTCGTTGGGTTAAAAATCCAATGCCTCAATCTACGTGTAAATTCGAGCTTCGTTAAAATCAAATTTCGTTCGGATGGATGCGTAGACCACGAAGCCAATAGCAAGGATCGGCTATTGATCCGTCAAAAACCAAGTCCCGGGCCCCCGAGAAGCTAGAGAGAAGGCAGAGAGAATTTAGAGGAAAGTTAAGAGTTAAGTTTTGAAAATATCTTTTGAAAATATCTAACTCTAGATATTTATAGGCCTCCAAAATATATATATATTTTTAAATTCGCACAGAAACTCCCTACAATCCTGGGAAGCAACCCCGGATGCTTATTTTATCCAAAACATGCATCAAAACGCAAATAAGCATATTAAAGCAAAAAATGCCAAAAGGCGTCAAAACACCGAATATGCATATATATAAAAAATGAAATGGTACAGGGTCTCACAACTCTCCCCCCTTAAGAAATTTCGCCCCCGAAATTCACTATAAGGTCACGAGGTAAACAACTCTGGGTATCTCGCACGAACCCCAGACTCAAGTTCCCAAGTCCCTTCCTCAACCTCGTGATGAAGTCACTGAACTTTGACATAAGCAATCGTTCTTCCCCGCAACACTTGTTCCTTCGTATCCAGAATCTTCACAGGATGCTCCTCATACGTCACATCCTCATCAACTCGCAACTCAGTCCAATCTAACACATGAGATGGATCCGGCTCATACCTCCGAAGCATAGAAACGTGAAAGATGTTGTGCACAGATGCTAATTGAGGCAGCAAAGCCAGACGGTGTGCTACCACCCCAATCCTTTCCAGGATCTCAAACGGTCTGATAAAATGTGGTGATATCTTCCTGCTACGACCAAATCTCATCAACCCTCTACGAGGCGAGACCTTAAAAAACACATGATCTCCCACTGCAAAATCTAACGGTCTCCTCCTTTGATCAACAAAACTCTTCTGGCAGCTCTGAGTTGTTACCAATCGCTGACAAATCACTGTAATCACCTCTATCGTCTCCCACACTAAGTCGGGTCCCAAAACAGCGGTCTCTCCCACCTCTATCCAACATACAAGCGATCTGGACGGTCTACCATACAAAGCCTCATACGGTGCCATCCCAATATTGGACTGATAGCTGTTGTTGTATGCAAACTCTGCCAATGATAGATGATCCTCTCAAGAACCCCAAAAATTAAGTACACAGGCTCTTAGGATGTCCTACAAAATCTGAATGGTCCTCTCAGACTGACCATCTGTCTGAGGATGAAAAGCTGTACTAAAAGTCAAGCTCGTCCTCAAAGCCACCTGAAGACTCTGCCAGAAGTGCTATGTAAAGCACGGGTCTCGATCAGAAACAATAGTCACAGGTACTCCGTGTAGTCGGACTATTTCCTGAGCATACAACCTACCCAATCTGTCCACCAAATCTCTCACTTGAATGGGAAGAAAATGTGCTGATTTTGTCAGCCTATCCACTATAACCCAAATAGCATCATGTCCCTTCAGTGAGCGTGGAAGTCCTGATACAAAATTCATAGTGATATTCTCTCACTTCCACTCAGATATAGGCAACGGCTGCAACAATCCTGTCGGTCTCTGGTGTTCTACCATTACTTGTTGACAAGTAAAGCATCGAGAGACAAATCGGACCACATCCCTCTTCATTCCCGTTCACCAGAACTGACGGCGTAGATTGTTATACATCTTCGTGCCCCCCGATTGCACTTCAAGACGTGAGTGATGAAACTCATGTGGCACAACTCTGGCACAAACAATCGCCCTGACAACCTCAGACTCTGATCTGAACTCACCACCCATCCTGCTATATCTGTTCTACTGGAAATACGGTCCCGTTTCATCTGAGCCTCCTAATCGGTCCTCTGAGCCTCTAACACTCGTGCAACTAAAGCGGACTGTGAAGCAACTGCATATAAGGTTGCACCTCTCCTATCTCCCGGAAACATAGATCAAACTTCCCAACATCTGCAAGCATAATCCATTCTCGTATAGCCACAGAAGCTAACGAGCCATAAGACCTCATACTGAGTGCATCAGCTACGACATTTGCCATACCCGAATGGTACTATAAATCGAAGTCGTAGTCCTCCAACAACTCCATCCATCATTATTGGCGAAGATTTAAGTAGTTCTGTGAAAACAAGTACTTTAGGCTCTTGTGATCAAAGAAGACCTTGAAACGCTCACCATAGAGATAGTGACGCCATGTCTTCATGGAAAAGACCATGGCTGCCGACTCCAGATCATGTGTCGGGTGGTTCCTCTCATGTATCTTCAACTGTCGGGATCCATAAGCTACAACCTTGCCTTCCTGCATCAAAACGCAACCTAAACCCTCATATGAAGCGTCGCAGTACACTGTGTAACCCAAACCTTGCTTAGGAATAATCAGCACTGGCGCACTGGTCAATCTCCTCTTCAGCTCCTAGAAAGCTGGCTCACAAGACTCGCTCCATACAAACATGACTCCTTTTCGCGTCAAACGCATCATCGGTGCTGCAAGCCTAAAGAAATCTTCCACGAACCGCCGATAATAACCTACTAGACCCATAAAACTGCGGATCTCAAAAACGTTCTTCGGTCGTGGCCAATCCATCACTGCATCAGTCTTCGTCGAGTCCACTGATACCCCATCCTTCGACACCACGTGTCCAAGGAATCTCACCTTTGTCATCCAGAACTCACACTTCTTGAACTTCGTATATAAGCGATGTTCTCTAAGAAGCTGTAGGACAACATGCAGATGCTCCTCATGCATCTCCCTCATGGGTGAATAAACCAGAATGTCATCCACGAACACAACTACAAAACTATCTAAATAAGGGTGGAAGATACGATTCATCAGACCCATAAATGTAGTAGGGGGTCCGTCAAACCAAACGGCATAACTAGAAACTTGTAGTGACCATAACGAGTTCGAAAGGCGGTCTTTGCTATGTCCTCATCCCTGATTCTCAGTTGATGATACCCTGACCTCAAGTCAATCTTCGAAAAGCAACGGGACCCCCTCAACTGATCAAATAAGTCGTCAATCCTTAGCATCGGATACTTGTTCTTCACCGTCACCTAGTTTAACTTCCTGTAGTCTATACAAAACGGCAACGAACCATCTTTATTCTTTGCAAAGAGCGCTGGAGTTCCCCACGGCGATGTACTCGAGCGTACAAACCCCTTGTCAAGCAACTCTTGCAACTGTACCTTGAGTTCTCACAACTCAGCAGGTGCAAAGCGATACGATGGCATAGAGATAGGGGAAACTCCCGGAACAAGATCAATGGAGAACTCCACATCTCGGCTCGGTGGCAACTCGAACAGATCATCAGGAAAGACATCCGGATAGTCGCACACCACAGGGGGTAACACTCCTCGAACCCCAACTTGTTCATCCAACCTGAGCGCAGAAAAGAGAGAACCCAATTCTCCTCAAACCCGGGTGACACCTGGCATAGACATCAGGCCCTCATCCAGATCACCCACAAAGTAGAAGTAGTCACCCTCCGGCGTACAGATCGACACTCTCCGTCGCTCATAATCTATAAAGGCATGATAGGTAGTCAGCCAGTCCATCCCTAGGATGACATCAAACATGGTCATGTCTAGAATGATAAAATCAAACACTAAACAACGACCGGCGACTCCTAACTCACAAAACCTACAAACTCTACTCAACACCGCATTCCCACTTACAAGGGTCTCTACACTCAATGCACTACCTAGTGGGTCTATCCGTAACCCCAAAGCAGATGCAAAAGCAGAAGAGATAAAAGAATGTGATGCTCTCGTGTCGATGAGAACACTGGCCCATGATCTAAAGACTAGAAGAGTACCTCTGATCATGGCTGGAGTAGCTGCAACATCTGATCCAATTGGTGTCTTAGAAGCACCGAAATCAGCAAGTACATAAGCCCTAGCCTGTGGCAGTCTGATCTACCCACCATAACCCTGAGTCTATGATTGCCTCACCGACTGCGCTGAAGCACCTCCTTCCGCAAACCTAGACGTCTGAGCCCTAGGCTGCTGCGGAGCTTGTCGCCTCTGTGCTGATGAAGCAGTTAGTGCTCCTGTCGCACCCTGGGCATTCCCCTCTCTGGGACAGTATCTGCAAAAGTGCCTGGACTAACCACACCCAAAATAGATAGATGGGTCTCTCACCTGTGACTGGACTGGCGTCAAACTCTAAACCTGGCCCTTCTGCTGGCACTCAACTGCACGACGTCCCGGTGGTCCACAGTGATAACAGATCAATCCTCTCTAACCTGGCCTTCCTGTCGAAGCCACTGAAGGTGTAGGTACAGATGACTGCGGCTGAGACGACCCGACCAAATGAGAACTAGCTCCAGACGACCTTTGGTGCTTTTTTCTGCGCCTTTGGAACTGTGTATCCCACTGCCCTGCTGGCTCCCACTCTCTCTAACCCTGCGGCTATCATCTAGCAAGTTCTCTACCCGGATAGCAGCTTCCACCAGCTTGATGTACACCTCTACATCCAAAGCTGCAACTCTATCCTTGATAGCAGGTTGAAGTCCCCTCTCAAACCTCCACGTGCGCAACTCCTCTATAGATACCATCTTAGGTGCGAGCCGTGATAGATTCGCGAACTTTGCCTCATACTAGACCACAGAAAGGTTGCCCTGAACAAGAGGGAGGAACTCCTCCCGCTAAGTATCCCTCGAAGATCTCGGGAAATACTTCTCTAAGAAGACTCTCATGAAAGCAGCCCACGTGTCATCCACCGTGGTCTTGCCAAACTTCCACCACTCTCTAGCATCTTTCCACAGTTGGAACGCCGCCAACTTTACACGCAGAGTATCCTCCTCGATATCTAGAGTATAGAAGATCGTAGTGGTCACCTCCAACCACTTAGTAGCCACCTAAGGGTCTGGCTCCCCATAAAAGGTTAGAGGATCCAACTGTTGAAACTCTCTCATGGCCACATAAGCCCTTGGCTCAGGAACCCGCACACTAGCCCTGGTAGCTTCAGCCATCGCTCACATAGTGGCCAACATCTCCTGAACGACATTAGCGCCGCCAACATTAGTATCACCCACTTGTTCCTGTGGGGCAGGAATGTTTCCTTCTTCTGGAACCTGAGCATAAGCATAAGCACGCCCTCGGCCACGGCCTCGGCCTCGATCCCGTCCTTGCACTCCCCGTGTGGACATAATTCTATAGGAAGCAATATAACATAATAAGCTTTCCTACAACATGCTCCTACGTAACATAAATGCATAATCATGCTATCGCATAGCCACTTAAGATCATGTAAACACGTCTCACACACCAAGGAGAATCAACAAGACGGACTCGTTAATTTGGATAACCAATTCAGATTCCCTACTAGAAAACACATCGGCCAAACGAGTTTCTAACTTGGCTTCCAAATCTGTTATTTCAAACGCCCTAAGGCAACACTAATCAATCCTGAGATTCAACCTCCATACCCACATATACACAACCTTCATGCTCAGAAACCTATTAACATGTTATAAATCAACGTTTAAACACATGCAAGCAAGCATACATAATCAACCTTACCAGGTGATAAACCACTTTTTCCATGGCTCTTAGGTAATAAAATCCAGAGCTCTGATACCAAGTTGTCAGCTCTAAAACCCCACGATCACGTGAAAATCCACCAAACATCCATTTTTTATGAAAATATAAATTTTCATACATTGAAATCTGCCTATTGAAACCAATTGAATACCCAACAAAGTGTATCTCTCATATATGAATGACATACAGTTTCAACATGCATACAGTATATCGCCTTACAGCGTAAAAAACCTACTTTCAGGAACAGGCATACCAAAAAGAAAAACTATAAAAGTTTTCTGCCACCGCGGGCACCACTAAAGCTACTCCTCATCTACAGCATCACCTGGAAATAGTTTTAAAGAAAATTCCACCCGTGAGCCCAAGCCTAATAGAAATAGATAATAAGCTGTAAAGTAGAAAAATATGCAACCATATGAGTGGGAGCTAAACTCAACCACAACCCAAAAAGATTTTTCACAAATCCCAAGTTTTTCCATCAGACTACACAAGTCTCACAAAACGGTTTTATTAACATAAAACCCTGTTTTCATTCTTCAAACCATGCGATGCAAATATTGCAAAGAACCAACCATAGTTAAGGAAAAATAGTAACAAAAAAAACATTATTCCCTCACGGAATGTACCATCGTGGAAAAGAAGAAGAATATGATTCTATGTGCCGACTCTATCACAAGGGGATAGAGGTAACAACTATAGACTCCTGCCCATTACCTAGTCCCAGCATCACTCAAGACCTACTAGGTAATGACAAGTTCTATACAGAGCACCACGACGTAAAAGCTAACTTTACAAGGGACAACCCGAGGGAAAAGAGCACCTAAATCGACCTTTTTTACGGGAACTTTCCCGAAGGATAACAAAGGTACCTACACTGCGCACGTTTCTGGACTTTTAGTAAGGACAACTCGTGCCAAATACCCGTCACCCCGTTACATCTAGATAATCTTCTAAAAATTGAACTGTAGCATCAACTATAAAACCTTTTTGCAAATATACATTATACATGTACATAGATCCATCTATCAACATGGAGATCAACAAAACATTTCAAAATATTTTCCCCAAAAGCAGTTATCAAACGCATGTATAAGCAAGAGATCAAATCCATGAAACTATGGAGATCAAACCAAAATATGTAAAAACATATTTTTGTCAAAACGTTTTAGAAAGTGAGCCTCAACCCCAAGGACTAGCTCCAAACGTCTAAAAACATGTTTTTCATCAACAACTCCTCATTTTTCTCAAAAAAAACCCAACCTTTTTCCCCAAAGGAACCACCAAAATGCCAAGGCAAACATCCAGCATTTCAGTCGACTGGACCCCACCCCAGTCAACTGAAAAACACACTGGAAAAATAACAATTTTCAACCAGAAAACATTTCAATCGACTGACTCCTCGAGTCCAGTCGACTGAACCTCCCAACTCAAGATCCAGTCGACTGGACTCATGGGTTCAGTCGACTGAACTTGCCCAGAAAACGATTTTAACTACAGTTTTGGCCTCCAATCCTCAAACCAAGCTTCAAAAACACCCATTTTGATACCTAAAGGCATACCCGAGCCCGAAGCAATCACAAACCATCTCTAGAAATGTCACGCTCCAAAACTTAGGGTCACATGAAAATCTACCAAACATCTGTTTTATATAAAAATATAGGTTTTCATATACTGAAATTCGCCTGTTGAAATCAATGGAATACCCAACAAAGATATCTCTCGTAAATAAAAGACAGACAGTTCCAACATACATACAGTATATCGCCTTATAGCATACAAAACCTGCCTTCAGGATCAGGCATACCAAAAAGGAAAACTATAACAGTCTTCTGCCACCACGGGCACCACCAGAGCTACTCATGATCATCATCCACATCATCACCTGAAAAAGGTTTTGTACAGAAAATGTCACCCGTGAGCTGAATTCCAGTAGAAACAGACAATAAAGCTGTAAAGCAGAAAATACGCAATCAAATAGGGTAGGAGCGTACTCAACCACAAGCCAAAAAGGTTTTACGTTATAAAATCCCAAGTTTCCCACAAACCTCCAAAATAGTTTTCCCTTCACAACTAAGCATTTATACAATGCAAAACACATTTTACAGTCGAAGAAAAATAGTAATCAAAACATCGTTCCCTCACGGAATGTACCATCGTGAAAAAAGAAGAAGAATATGATCCTATGTACCAACTCTGTCACATAGACAAATGTAGCAACTATAGACTCATGTCCATTACCCTAGACCCCAGCCATTCAAGACTCGCTAGATAATGAAAAGTTCTATACGGAGCACCATAACGAATCACTTAATTTACAGGTGACAACCCGAGGGAACTAAGCACCGAACCGTCTCAATTTACGGGGACTAACCCGATGGACCTGAGTACCTACGCTGCGCACGTTTTTGGACTTACACCGAGGGCAACTCGTGCTAAATACACGTAATCCCGGTACATCTAGATAATCTTCTAAAAACCAAACCATAGCTCAACTACGAAAAACCTTTCACAAAATACATTATACATCTATTTAGATCCATCCATCAACATGGAGATCAAACAAAAATATTTCAAAATATTTTTTTCCATTTTTAACAAAGCGTTTCAAAACCTGAGACTCAACCCCGAAGGCGAGCTCCAAACCTTCAAAACATAAAATGTTGAGATTTCAATCAAACCCATCGTTTTCCAACAAAAACCACCGTCTTCCACCGTTTTCAAGAAAATCCTTTGAAAATCATCAAATCACAAGTCATATAATGTAATGAACTAAGAAAAGAAAAAAATATGCTTTTTACCCGAAAAACCAAGGTTTAAACATTTTATGTATTTTCTACCTGGTAAAAATACATATAATTACGTACAACACCCTTATGCAGTAATAGGGTCTAGAATCCTACCTCGGCGAGTCAAAACTCAAAGCCTCAAAATCCAAATCACGTCGGAGCAAGAATTTGATCGGCCGAACACGAAGCTAGCAACGTGAATAGTAAGGATCCACAAGCTGATCGTCAAAAACTAGGCTCAGGCAGGTCAAATATGTAGAGAGAAGGCAGAGAGAATGGAAGAAACAAGCTTTCTCCAAACATTCTAGGGGCTTGAATACTTATAAGCTCGGCAAAAAGGTAGTTCAGTCAACTAAAGAGGCCACTTTAGTCGACTGAAGCTCGTCAAAAAATGTGAACCGCCACAGTTCAGTCGACCGAACCTCCTGGTTCAGTCGATCAAACTCAAGAAAATCAGTTCAGTCGACTGGACCAAGCCCTCCAATCGACCAAACCCAAAGGTCTCAACCTACTATTTTTGGGATTTTTGTTCTAAGGCCATCCAAACAAGCCTAAACAAGGTCAGAGATAGCGTAAAACACATCTATACATGCTGTTTTACAACGACAAAGCATAAACCATGCATCGATGATATACATAACATGAAGAAAACACGTCATCATTTATATATATAAAAAATAAAGCGATACAGGGTCTCACAACTCTCCCCCTAAAATAATTTTGCCCCCAAAATTCTCTACAAGGTCACGAGGTAAACAAGTCTGGGTATCTAGCACGCATCCCAGACTCAAGCTCCCAAGTCACTTCCTCAATCCCGTGATGAAGCCACTGAACTTTGACATATGCAATCGTTCTCCCCCGCAACACTTGCTCCTTTGTATCCAGAATTCTCACTTGGCGTTCCTCATATGTGACATCCTCATCAACCTACAGCTCAACCCAATCTAACATATGTGAACGGTCAAGCTCGTACCTCCGAAGCATCGAAATGTGAAAGACGTTGTGCACAGATCCTAACTGAGGTGGCAAGGCCAAATGATATGCTACCACCCCAATCCTCTCTAGGATCTCGAAGGGTCCAATAAAACGTGGTGATAGCTTCTCATGACGACCAAATTTCATCAACTCTCTACGTGGTGAGACCTTCAGAAACACGCGATCTCTTACTGTAAACTCCAAAGGTCTCCTCCTCCTATCTGTATAACTCTTTTGGCGGCTCTGAGCTGTCACCAGACGCTGACGAATCACTACAATCCGCTCCGTCGTCTCCCGTACGAGATCTGGCCCCAAAATAGTGGTCTCACCCATCTCTATCCAACAAACATGCGACCTACACGGTCTACCATACAGAGCCTCATACGGTGCCATTCTAATATTGGACTGGTAACTGTTGTTGTATGAAAACTCTGCCAACGATAGTGATCCTCTTAAGAACCCCAAAAATCAAGCACACAAGCTCTCAACATGTCCTCTAAAATCTGAATGGTCCTCTCAGACTGACTGTCGGTCTGAGAATGAAAAGTTGTACTAAATGTCAAGCTCGTCCCCAAAGCCACCTGAAAACTCTACCAAAAGTGCAAGGTAAAGTGCGATTCTTGATCAAAAATGATAGTCACAGGTACTCCATGTAGTCGGACTATCTCTCAAATATACAATCTACTCAATCTGTCCATTGGATCTCTCACTCGAACGGGGAGAAAGTGTGCAGACTTCGTCAACCTATCAACCACAACCCAAATAGCATCATGTCCCGCCGGCGATCGAGGAAGTCCTAATACAAAATCTATCGTGATATTCTCCCACTTCCACTCAGATATAGGCAACTGTTGCAACAAGCCTGTTGGTCTCTCGTGTGTTCCACCTTTACTTTCTAACAAGTAAGGCATCAAAAAACAAATCAGATCACATCTCTCTTCATTTTCGTCCACCAAAACTGACAACACAAGTCATGATACATCTTTGTGCCTCCCGGATGCACCACAAGACGTGAGTGATAAAACTCATGCAGCACCTCAGCACGACACGACTCTGGTACAAACAATCGCCCGGTTAGCCTCAAACTCTGATCTGAACCCTCCATCCATCCTACTGTGTCCTTCCCACTAGCAATGCAGTCCCATATCATTTGAGCCTCCTGATCAGTCCTTTGAGCCTCTAACACGAGTGCAACCAATGCGGGCTGTGAAGTTACTGAATACAAAGTCACACCTTTCGCTGTCTCCCTGAGACACAAATCAAACTCCCCAACATCTCCAACCATATCCCACTCTTGTCTACCTACAGAAGCTAGCAAACTATGAGATCTCTTGCTAAGCGCATCAGCTACAACATTTGCCTTACCCGGATGGTACTGCAAATCAAAGTCGTTGGCAAAGATTCAAGTCCTTCTGCAAAAACAAATACTTCAGGCTCTTCTGATCAGAGAAGACCTCGAAATGCTCACCATAGAGACAGTGACGCCATGTCTTCAAGGCAAAAACCATGGCTGCCATCTCCAGATCATGTGTCGGGTAGTTCCTCTCATGTATCCTCAACTATCGGGATCCATAAGCTACAACCTTGCCTTCCTGCATCAGAACGCAACCCAAACCCTTATATGAAGCGTCGCAGTACATTGTGTAACCTAAACCTCGCTCAGGAATAATCAGCACTGGCACACTAGTCAATCTCCTCTTCAGCTCCTAGAAAGATGACTCACAAGTCTCGCTCCATACAAACATGACTCATTTTCGCATCAAATGCGTCATCGGTGCTGCAAGCCTAGAGAAGTCCTTTACGAACCGTTGATAGTAACCCGCTAGACCCAGAAAACTACGAATCTCAAAAATGTTCTTTGATCGCTGCCAATCCGTCACTACATCAGTTTTTGTCGAGTCCACTGATACCCTATCCTTTGACACCACGTGCCCAAGGAATCTCACCTCTGTCATCCAGAACTCACACTTCTCAAACTTTGCATACAAGCGATGTTCTCTTAGAAGCTGTAGGACAACATGCAGATGCTCCTCGTGTATCTCTCTCATGGGTGAATAGATAAGAATGTCATCCACGAACACAACCACAAAACTGTCTAGATAAAGGTGGAAGATACGGTTCATCAGACCCATGAATGTAGCAGGAGCATTCGTCAGACCGAACGGCATAACCAGAAACTCATAGTGACCATATCGAGTCCGAAAGGCGGTATTCGCTATGTCCTCGTCCCTAATCCTCAGCTGATGATACCCCGACCTCAAGTCAATCTTTGAAAAGCAACGGGATCCGCTCAACTGATCAAACAAGTCGTAAATCCTTGGCATCGGATACTTATTCTTCACCGTCACCTGGTTCAACTTCCTATAGTCTATACACAATCTCAATGAACCATCCTTCTTCTTCGCGAACAAAGATGGAGCTCCCCACGGTGACGTACTCGGCCGCACAAACCCCTTGTCTAGCAACTCCTGCAACTGCACCATGAGTTCTCTCAACTCAGCCGGTGCAAGGTGATATGACGGCATAGAGATAGGAGCCGCTCCTGGAACAAGATCAATAGAGAACTCCACATCTCGACTCCGCGGCTGTGGCTTTGGGATTTGGGTGTTAAAAATGAGAAAATTCAAAGATGTTTTGAAAAATATTTTAAACAGCTTAAAAACTAAATTTTAAAAACATCTTTTGTTAAAAATAGAGTCGCCACTTAGTTTTTGAGAAAAAACTAAGAAAAACAAAATTGGCTACTGATCTTGAAAACGTTAACTAGAGAAAAGGGGTTCGGGGGCTAAGGTACAAATCGAAAAAGGTGTTAGGCACCCCGTTCGCCCAACTGTAAGGTTAGCCTCTACTAATCATCATTGGTTCTTTAATATGATTTCTGAAATACGTGCAAATAAAAAAAATGAGGGGTGAAAAGAGAACATTCAAAATCAAGTATAAAAAAATACATAAAATATGTATATAATACTCCAAAACAAATAAGTGTCAAAAAAAAAATCTTAAATCCTATAAAATACAATTTCTATCTAAATGATACATGAAGTATACCCACATACAATATTGTCAAAAATGACTTAAACTATCATAATATACAAAATAATAAAATATATTATAAACTACCAAAACTATCTAAACATGAATTTGCTATAAAAGAAAGAAAAATTAAATTATCTTAAACATACTTTCAAATAAAGAAACTAAAACTTGCGTTTTATCAAAACTAACTAGATTAACTTCAACGTGATGAATTAATAAAGAAATAAGAAATGTAAAAAAAGAAACGCATAAAAGAAAAAAATACTATATTAAAAGAAAATCTACTTAATAAAGAAATTTAAAATAAGAGTTTTGTAATAAAAGAGAATTTAAAGATTTAAAAGAAAAGAAAAGGATTTGACAAGATGTGAAGGGTAGAAAATGCTATTAATAAGAAAATCTAATTATTTACATAAAAGATGAAAATAATAAAAATAAAAAAATATTAAAAGATATCTTCATCTTTTTGGTGCTTTTTGTTGTTAATAGAAGGCAAGAAAAATATTATGAGATACAAGTTAAGACGATTTAGCTATTACCATTTAAAAAAGAATAAAATAGAAGAAAAGAAAAAAATAATTGAGTATTTTTAAAAGAAAAAATTATTAACTACTTAAAAATAAAAATTAGTTTAAAAATCTTTTTGTGATTTTTGAGTTTGATAAAAATAGAGAAGAAGGAGGATAAAAAAATTAAAGCTATAAAAAAAAATATATAATTTTATAAGTACTAATACTAGGAGAAAAGAAATGCTAAATAGAATTTTATGAAGAAACTAAAACTAATAATAAAAAAAATAAAATTACGTTAATGTAAGAAAAACTAAAAAAAAAAAATGCTAATACAAGAAAATGAAATGAAATACTTAGTACAAGAAAATAAAATGCTATTGAAATGAAATTTAG
>JAOTRH010098618.1:0-16069 GCA_034768845.1 Heliamphora exappendiculata
TAATTTTATTTTTCATTACAAAATATTTTAATTAAAACTAAAATTTTGAATTAATTAAATTAATAAGATAAATAAAACAGATATGCAATCATACACGCAGTTTATATATATATAAACATGATGTGTATATATTCTAATTTTATGATCAAAGTGAAGCATTGAGGTGTTTCAGTCTTCCTAAGAGAATCAACTGTTTCAATCCATTTTCGTTTTTGATTCAGTGTCTTGATTGTAATAGATTTTTCTAATACTATCTGATATATTCTGATATATTATATCAGTCTCGTATACATCTAAAAATCAACCCAGAACAGCCCCCAGAGAGAAACCACCAGCCACCACTAGCCACCCCCGGCACCACCCTTGCCGCCGCTTTCAGGTAGCTCCTGTCGCCTCATTCGAACTTTATTTTTGATGAGTTTTATACCGTTGAAAAGCTCTTGAAATATGAGATTTTTCTGTTAAAAAACATTCAAGAAAACTGCCCAAGAAAAGGCTGAAAAAATCAGTCTGAAACTGCTGCCGCCACACCACAATACGGCCGCCTGGAACCGCCAACTTTTCAGGGCTTTTTCAACCTATTCCTGAACTCCATTTTGACGTACTTTATACCGAATGAAAGCTCTCAAAAAGTACTATTTTAATAAAAAAAATTTGTTTAAAAATAGCTCAGAAAAATGCTAAAAAATTGCATGGAACAGACTGTCGCCACTCTTGTGTGCCGCTGCCTGGAACTGCCAACTTCTTGAGACTTTTTCGAGCTCTTCTTGAACTCCATTTTCACGTACTTTATACAGTTGAAAAGTTCTTGAAAATTAAAATTTTTCCATCAAAAGATTTGCTCAAAAATAGCCCAAAAAACTGTCAGAAAACTACCTGGAAGCTACTACCACTGCCAGCTTGTTTGTCGCCTGGTTGGGTTGTGATTTTGGCCTAATTTTTTTAAATCTAAATTTGACAATATTTTAAGGCATGTTTATTGCTATTTTATATTTAAAAAACTACCTAAAAAATAGTCTAAAAAATGGCCCCAAAAATCATAAAAATCACCATCGAACTGCTGCCGACAAAGCATCCGGAACTGAGCTATTTTGGTGATTTTTTCTCGCTATTTTTGACTTATTTGTTTTGCTGTTTTTTATTCATAAGTACTGCAAAAAAACTCATCAGAAAAAACTGTTGAAAACTATTAAAAACTTCCTGTCATCCGTGGACCGTTAAAATCTCGAACCACTGCCGGTGCCGCCTCCGTTCTTCGTGTTCTTAGACATGTTCAACCTGTTCTTAAATAATCTAAATATATATTTTAAAAATAAAAATTAGCTATTACATCGATCATATGTCGCAAAGACTCATATTCGAACTATCACGGTCAACTCCCGTGATTAAAAAAATAATCATCATTCACACCATTCAATCAAACATGAATAATAAATGACAATCATAAAATCGGGATTAGAATGCCTACAAAACAATAGTTAGCACAGTTCTAAAATAAAAAAATAGCTCTGATATCAATTATTAGAGGAAAGACTACCACAATCATTGTTTTTCAAAGGATTATCTAAAAAAACTAACTGGACAGGAAAATGCCAAAACGGGCTCCAGATAAAAAATTTTGATGACGAACGATCAAAATAAAACGTGTGCATCAGAAGTAAATTTAGAAGAGTACCTTTTTACCGGTCGAATCTTCAACTATAATTTGAATCCAAGTTGAAGCTCCTATCAGATCTTCGATTGTATTCCCTTATGTGATTTTCGGATATAGTGTGGGCTATAATCTTCTGAGAACTCGTACCGGCAGAATCTAAACAGCTTTAGTCTTAGAAGACAAGTTATAAAACTGGTTCAGTCTACCTGCATATTTATAGGGTTACAGTAGGGACCTGAAGAGTAATTATGAGTAAAAATTTTAATGAAATACAGACACGTATCAGCGGTTTTTTCAATTTAGTAAACCTCATAGCGGTATCTACAATTCTGAAAAATCAACAACGATTTTCACAACTTTCATAAAATACTGAATTACAGTTCACACTACTAAAAAACTGTAATTGCACTTTGACCCATAATCTCGAGATCATATAACATTGAGCTCCTGTTATTAAATGCTTATCATTTCTCCCAACGTTAAGATTTTTAATACCCACCAATTAAATTTAATTACTGACAATTAAATTTAATTGGCATCTTAATATTTCTTAAACTCTTCTACTTAACTTATTTGACCGCTAGATAATCAAATCCACATGTAGGATTTGGCCCGGTCAAAACTTACAAGCTTTTTTTAGAGGCCTATAAATATCTAGAGTTAGATATTTTCAAAAGATATTTTAAAAATTTATCCAGTAAATTTTTTTTTCTCTCTGCCCTCTCTCTAACTTCTCGAGGGCCCGGGTTTTTGTTTTCAACGATCAGACCGCGGATCCTTGCTATTGACAGGGTGGGCTATGCGTTCATCTGGAAAGAATTTTATTTCGGCGAAGCTCCATTTTGCACATCGTTCAAGGCATCGAGTTTTTAACTCACCGAGGTAGGACCTAGACTCTCATGTCTTATAAGGGTGCTACGTATAATCGAGTGTGTTTTTAACGGTTAGATTGCTGTAGATCTGAGTTTGTTTCAAGTTGGGTTTTTGGATTTAAAAATCATTTTCGACAATTTCAGTGGATGGAATCGGGTGTCGGGTGTTTCTTTCGTGGTTTTGGTGTTAGGCTTGGGTGTATAGATGTTCGAAGGTGTTGGATAGGAGTTGGGAGGCATTGATTTGAGGTTTTGGAAGCTAAAACCGCAGCTTAAAAATGATTCCCGTGGGAGGTCAGTCGATTGGATCTTGATGATCAGTCGACTGGATTATAGTCTTGGGAGGTCAGTTGACTGGACCTGGTAGGTCAGTCGATTGATAAGCTTCTATTTTGGGTTCAGTCGACTGAACCAGGGGGTCACTCGACTAAAATGTTTTTGTTTGGATTTTTCTTGATTTTTAGCATGTTTTCAGTTGACTAGGGGCTTGAGGTCAGTCAACTAGGGTCTTGTGTGGGTGTTTGGTGTTTTGTGTTGGTGGTTTGGTGGTTGGTTCTTGGTTTTCGATTGGGTTTCAATGGTATTCAATTGATTAGTTATGGGGTTAATTAATTGAAATACCGTTGGATTCTTTTTGGGGTTTAGTTTGTCGGGTTGTGGCTTCGGGGGTCGCGTCGTGGCCTCGGGTGTTTTTGTGGTGCCGTCCTTGGGTGTGACATGCATGGTTGGTTTTGAGTGTTGTGGCACGGTTGTGTGCGTGCTGGTTATATGCAAGACACCTAGGTCTGTGGTTCGGTTTAAAGGTGGGTTTTGGTGAGAACCGTTCTTTGGGAGGTTCAGGTGTTGGCCTCTGGGTTAGATGTTGGTTGTCCCGGTGTGTGGACGGGTCCTGGTGTGTGGACAGGTTGTTCGGGTGTGTGGATGACGGTGCGTGGCATGTGATGTCGTGTTGGGTTCTGTGGCTTCTTTATGTGAAACATTTTGGTTGTACATGCTTTTATGCTTATAGAACTGTTGATAGTTTTATTCTTATGCATGGTATGCGGGTAAGTGGCCTTTGTGGTCTTGATGCCTTTAGGGTTTTGAGCTTTGTTATCCCGTAAGATGCTGTTTTATCCCGTGGTTTAGGCATGTGTAGGGATGCCTATTGATACGTAGATCGGTATCTGTAGGGTGGATATTGGTCCTACGGTGAAAGTTCCCAAAGATGTATATGAGGGGCAAATAATGGTCCTACGGTGAAAGTCTGTAAAGATGCATATGAGGGGTGGATAATGGTCTTACGGTGAAAGTTCGTAAAGATATGTGTTGCACGAGTTGCGTGCGTTGTGTGTGTTGCACGGGTTGGGTGCGCTGTGTGTGTTGCACGGGTTGTGTGCATTGAGGTGTGTTGCACGGGTTGCGTGCATTGCATGGACGAGGGCTGCGGTCCTTTGGTGGAAGTTCGAGAAGTTACATGGATTGCATGAACTGCATTATGGAACGGATAGACCAATTCTCAAATTATTTTTAAGAGTCGTGTGAATTGCAATCTAAAAACCATTTTTCAACTATTTTCAGGACTCCTGTGAGTGAGTCAAAAGATGGTTTGTATCCTTGCTTTCTCATTTGCATGTGAAAACTCGTTTTAAAGACTTGAAAGGGAGTCTAAAACTGTACCTCATTTTCCTTGCATGTTTAGCTTATATTGTATGTGTTGTCTAGTTTCTACTGAGCTTTGGCTCACGACGTGGGATTTGATTTTCTTTAGGTACCCGCCACGCATGTTGATCTAGAGGTGCCGAACAGGTGGAAGAGTTGTAGTCTTCCTTTTTGTTCTTTCTGTTTCAAGTATGTTGTATACATGTTTTCTCTGTATTAGAATCATGTAGTGTATGCCGTTTGGCGATTATATACAATACATGTATGGTTTAACTTGAAAGTGTATTATCGGGTTAGGTATTCTGTTTGGTTGTGTGTAGGTGTTTCACGTGACCCAAAGTTTAGGGCGTGACAGGGCCCGTAAATTAAGCAGTTACGTTGTTGTGACTCTGCATAGAACTTGTAATTACCTAGCAAGCCTTGAGTGGTTCAGGACTAGGGTAATAGGCAGGGATCTATAGTTGTTATCTTTGTCTTTGTGTGTGGAAAAATCAGTACATAGAATTCATTTTATTATATTTTCCTCGGTTGTGTGGCCCGAGAGGAAAATATTATTTTACTACTGTTTTTCCTTAATTGTGGTACGATATTTGCACTGTTGGCAATACATAGTTTTAAGGATGTAAACGTATCTTTTATAAAAAAAAACTATTTTTGAGGCTTTTGTTAGTTTGCTGGAAAAATTTGGAATTTTCAAGATGGAAAACTTTTTTGACTCCTGTGGATGAGTCAGCTTGTACTATAATTGCATATCCTACTTTTGGCTTTATAATCTTTTTCTATTAGGCTTCGACTCACAGTGTGAAATTTTGTGCAAATTTTTTTCTGGTGAAAATGATTATGAGAAGTTGACCTAAAAGTGCCCGTGGTGGCGGAAGACTGGATTGAGTTTTCCTTTATGTTTGACATATACTCTTTTACATGAGATGCCTATTTCTGAAGGAGAATTTTGTACGCCTTGAGGTGATATAATTATGCATGTATGGAATTATATGTTTTCTGCTATAAGAGTGAACCTTGGGTACTCTTTTTTTATTCCAACTGTTAAATATTTCTGTGTTATGGGTTTTCCAACTAAAGATATTTTCAAAATGGTGTTGTGGTGGCTTTTTACGTGACCCTGGAATTTGGGGCATGACATTGTACCACCCCAAACTCCGAGGACCGATGAACCAAACCCAAACCAACCCGCATATAAAGTTATCAACAAAAGAAAAAAAAACTTTTGTTTCATTGTAGGTTGAGTTCAAATATACATATATAAGAAAAAGGTTTTCCTTAAACAATTGTATTCCCGTACATATTAAATTCCATACAAAAGCTTTGAGTTTTCAAGAGTTCATACACAATAATAAAGTCATTACAAATATTCACTTAAGATTAGATACAAATGTATTACAAAATACAAAGATACTCTAAATCTTTCTTTTATCCTTTTCTCAAACTGCATCCCTTGCCCTGGGTATTGCCCCTGGTCCACAAAACCTGAAATTATTTGGTAAACATACATGAGCCGAAAATCGTAGGATAAAAATTAGCGCACATATAGTGCATGATTTGTGAGGTGTGATGGGTGCAACTAGAATAAAAATACAAGTTTCATAAATTTGTTATTTATTCCCACGCGCACACCCACACACGCCAAGTTATTCATTTATTAAACCCTTTTTCCAAATATTCATTTCTTTCACATTTATTCTCGTTACCCGATTTTTCACAAAAATTGACTTACATTTTCATTACCCGGTTTACCACAAAAATCATATCACAACAATGAACCAGCGTCAGGTGCAGCTTATAGAAATTCCTCCCTATTAATTCTCAATAGGCTACGCGAAGCGATTGGGTAATAGATAGCTCTTTAACTCACCATGACGCAACACCACATTTCGGGGCTAACCCGTGGGCATGTAATCCTTATCTTGCGCAAGTTTTTAATTTTTAACCGTGGACCCGCCAAGACAACTTAATTCACATCAATCAATACGGTTCATTATTCCCGATACTATCATTTTTTTCAAGAAAACTCGGGAGTTTAACCCACAACTGGTTTCTCTCCCAATCATTTTCAAACATTCTCATTTTCGCTTCCCATTTCAAATCTTCCATTTCAATTTAACATCATATTTCATGTATCAACTTCATAAGGTACCAACACAAAATTTAATTCAATTATGATTGTATCATTTGAAGAAAATGAAATGCACCCATCATAGGCATATACACAATTTGAAATCCATGTTTCTATACTAAATGCTTAGTAATGTCAAAAGATGACTATATATCACAACCCTCATATACCCATCCTTCTTCTTTAAAAAAAATAACGTTATATGTAGAAAGCCTATTTATCATAAAACCCATCCAACTGGTACAACACTTGCAACCCAACTCAAGTATGTTGATATAGGTGTATCCATAGCCTATGGGTCAAGAAATTTGATAAAAAAATTCATAAAGGATGAAAAATAACATTTTCCAAGACATTTGGCCAAAAACGGGTGAAAAACGATTGAGAAAACCTGATATACCCTCACTATTTTGGTCATAACATTTTCTGTAAAAAGATTTTTTTTGTGAGAGTAGTCTTGTTGGAAAGAAGACTTCTGGGGCTTCGATTTGAGTATAAGAACGACCTAATTCGGAGTCCAAATGAGATAGATACATTGATTTAAAGAAACTATTTTCAACTAGTGAAAAATAGATCGCGGGATAGACCGCTCGAGCGGTCTATCGAGCGGTTTGGCCTGCAGAAAAAGCTGAGACCATCCCCTGACTGCCCTCTAGACTGCTTGAGCGGTCCCTTGGGCAGTCCTTCATTGAAAAATGAATTTTTTCTTGATTTTGAATCCAATCACCCATCCAAACCCAAGATTATGCAAAAACATGGAATTTAAGTAATTTAAATTTCTTTTTTACACAATAAACTCACTAGTTCATAACTAACCATTCCCCAAAATTCCAAATTTTCTTAAAAACCCAACTTAACCCATATACACACCGATTAATATTTGAATCATGCATGAAATCCACTAAATCTATGTTCATAAATCAAAATATCAACCTAAATCAAGTCAAAACATACGAGAAAATCTAAATCATACTTCTTTTAGCTCAAAGCTTTGAGATTCCACTACTTTCTTCCTCTTAGGGTTTCGGTTGCCTCTTTGGTGCTTAGATTTCCCACTCTGTTGTTCTAAAGCTTGAGTCCTTCTCTTGGTGACTCCCAATTAAGCTCCACTCTTTAATTCTGGCATAGGAAGGTGGGTCATCACAATCTCCTTTTGTTAGTTCTCAATTTATGCTCTAAATCTTCCAATTGTTGTAGTGAAAATCAAGGCTCAAGGGATGAGGTTACTCTCTCATGGAGAAGGAAGAAGAAGAGAAGGAGGGAATGGGGCTTGAGGGTTCCAACGGGAACGAGTGAAGGAGAAGAGAACTTGGGTTTATAACTCTCTCCCTATCTCACTAATTCTCCACACTTCTAGAATGGCCCAAGGCCATGTTTAGCTAACCTCTTTTATTTTCTACTTTGTCATTTTTAATTTTAGTTCTCATAGCCTGTTTTCTCTCCAACTTAATCTAATAAGCTTCATAATTTAATTCCACATTTACAACTTTATTTTCATTCCATATTTCAAGAATTTAAATTAATAAGCCATGTTTAATCATAATTTATTGTCATTTATCACCATATATCTCAATTACGCTTTCACATATCAGTAAGTTAATTGTTTGTAAACAAAATTTTATAATACCTACGCCCAAATTTAATTCTGTCTCCTCACTTAACCGAAAATATAAAAGTACCAAATAAACACGTACCGGATCCTTACAACTTTCCCCCATTTGGGAATTTCGTTCCCGAAATTCTTCTCAAGTCTCACAAAACCTTCCTTTAATCTTAATATCTGTTCACATAATTCGCTAATCATTCTGTTTACATAGCACCTATCTTAATCAGCGATCCTGATCGTTCTTTCGAATCTATTTGACTCAAAGATGCTAACGCGCTTCTATTTCCAAAAGTGTCACACTACCATCAGGCTTAACTTCTGAATGCCAATATTTCACAAACACTCGAATCATCCATATGTCATCAGATCGATCACAAAGTTGTACTCATACCGGGTTTAACTAACCTAAAATGGTTCATCGTTCGCAAGATATCCACTCTTAATCGAGATCAACACCAGAGCTAGTACCAACCACTCCTTTATAGATCACCGACTATCCCTCTATGACCACCATCTCACGCCATATATATGTTCCCAAAGATTAAACAGTCTCAACCATAGCATTATGTGTCATAGGTTTTACCACCACAAAGATTCTCTCAACTTTGTCGTACTATGGTCTAACTCACTGCTGTACTCCCATGTATATCGAGGACTACTCCTCCAACCCCAACAGATGTTGCCAAACTTGAACATTGTTCACAAGGGTTTCACGTGTTATCTAAAAAATCACCCATGCCCTTACGGCCAATTAACTACCACAAACTAAAAATCATATCACTACTTATACGACATTACTTGAGTTCTTCAACCATCAACACTAACACAGCCACCCGAACTCTGAGAGTCACTTGGATTAAGCGCACCTCGTGAATAATATGCTTCATCGGTAATCACTTATTTATACAAACTGAATCACATTCCTTGTCATGACACCTTACACTTACCCATCGGTCTCTTGAGTCTACAACACCTCAAACTAGACAACTTGTGATCTTCCGTATTTACATTACCCCACTCATCGACATTATCATGCACATTCACGTCTTCCCTTCAAACGGTCGAACCACTCTTTGCACATTAAGAATTTTAAGAAATCCAAAGCTCCAAACAAAACACAATTTCAGACTCACAAGAGCCTATCAAACCCATCATGTAAATATTCCAGCCACAAGGTTCCAACCCAGAACAAGCTGCACACCATGGCTAACGATTCTCGGTTAATCAGTGCAAAAAAGGATTATATGCCTCGACACTAACTCCTTCGTCAATAAGGACAAACATTCCTGATCTGCCAACCCAATCTTCCAAGGGAACACAACTCTACAGAGAACCCACGAGGAACTCAGCCCTCCAATCACCTAATTCCGGTAGTATCCATTTCCTAAGGCACAAACTCATGGGTCACATCACGAACACTAATCTACGTGGACTCCCATTTTCCCACAATAGCCAGACCAAGAGTCAACCAATGATTCTAATAGTTACACCTCACAAAGGTTAAACAATTCGTACACCATAACTATTCGTGAGACAACCGCATCTTCTCCTTAAGAAAGAAACGGTTAATCAAAAACCATGATCCAACCTCAATGTACTCTTGTAAATCTCACCTTGAAGCTACATTGACCATAGTCACACAACCGCTATCGACCTCGACCATGCTACTCAAATCATCTGCCACGCTAAGCTCTCAACTCTCAGACCTCATTTGTACGCATACGAACATCATCAATTCTCATACCGCACACTACACATCCCATAAGACTACAAACTCATCATTAGTCATACACAGAAACACAACACTAACATTTTCATCACGCCAAGACCTCACTTCACACAGCTATGTTTCACATACCTAACTTTCATTGGGCAAATTACGGCCTTAAGCCCACTGTCCAAGCAACTTACGTGAAAAGCACACGACACCAACAAAAGGGAATCTAATCCTGAAACTTTTCCTCCAAAGTTAATAATAATTTCCGCGATCATGTAGACGCCTCCCGCACTTTTTCTCCCCAGGCAAGCAACTATCACAGACATCTTAACCCAAGATTTCCCGCCTCTTCCCAGGCCACCCAAACCACACGGTACACTACTAAAACTTATTACTCCACACTTCGTTCTCATGGGAAAAGAACATACCCATCTTAGAACTTGAGATCAAACAACAATCTCCAGACATATGATACTCAGAATACACCATCTTAGCATTAGGCCAACCACACCAGCGAACCCTTCTACAACCATTTCAAACCTCATGCACCCAACACGATTTTCCAAGCATGCTTTCTTCTAATCACGAGGATAACAACCAAAACACGGGCCTACATTCTCGTAGGAATCCCAAAGAACTGATACTCGAGAATCTCACCACGTAAACAACTCAATCACTAAACTTTCTTAGGGATCTCACTCATTGAGAGCTAAAGCTACCGATACTCCGTACAAATCAAACTGCATCTACAGAAACGTCGCTCATACGCTCGGGTACACGGTGTAAAGCAAACGGGCTCTTCAAGAAACTATGAGCAAACAAACCCGCACTCGTAGGATTCCAACGTTTAATTCCCATCAAGGAAGAACAATTCCACTGGTCAACTAACCACAAAACATCTCTCCTACTAGGGAAACCATGAGTTAACTCTAGGCTTTCACTCCAAGTCACTACCTCTTAGGGCCACAATTACACACTCAGTTTAAAAGAAGATTAACCACTAGTCTTCGTAAAGACATCAGACATCATTATATAAACATTATCGGTCACCATTCACAATGAGTGAATCACTCGTCCTACCAGATCCTCACACTTAGATCTCTTTACAAGCATATTAACTATCGTTCATGCCTTCATATCCTTAACGATACATTGCATGCATCTCTAAAACTCTCATCGGTTAACCACTAAGACATAAGACCACACCTACTCTCATAATTTCAAGACATCCCTACACAAGGTCACATCACACCAACTCGATTCCCAGCAGGTAGGTAACAACCAAACAGGTAGGCAAAAACTATGCCACTATTTTGAGCTCGAGGCCCTGCACACCCACTATTAACACAAAATGCTCAATTGAGAAGACCCGCCTCTTAAGTCACTATACAAGCACTACCGACATACAACTATCTGATCATAAAAGCGACTACACACAACACGAACAAAATAAACCTCACCTACTAACTCTAGATTAAACGGCGCTACTCCATCACTCGCTCCTAAGAGTAAAGCAACACCACTACATCTAGACCTTAAACCAGATATAGACCACCGCCATCACCCTCTTAAGGGATCTCCACCCATCAACACGTCGTCCTAAGATGACCGGGTCAACTAAACTAACAACATCCGTCACAGGTCCTACCAGCCTCACACACTCACACTTATAAAAAATCCCATACTACACATAGCCTCCCAATTATGAGAACAACAAATCAAGCCACAAACCTCTAGTTCATGAAAATTTCCAAATAACTTCAAACCATCACTCATCAAATCACAACCACCTCCGACATACTTCTCATCCTACATACATGCACATTACTCAACAATCAATCTGTCGACAACATCTTTAATCCACTCACTCATTCCTCATACACTTTTGACTTCGATCAGGAAACACGACTTAGCACCATATAACTAGGAAAACACAAGGGTCATCGACCTGACCTTCAAAACCATAAGATATCACTGTGGCTACCAACAACACCCCTCGGGGTAAGGGACATTCCCCAAACATTGTCTAAGCCTGAACTTTTGAACACACCTGAGGCCGAAGATTATTATGCTCCCGTCCACCATATTTTCGTCCACTATGCTTCCGTCCATTCCTAATCTCGGGGCACACGGCTGATGACATAGCATAGCTCAAGACATGGTACGACTGATGAGATAGCATAGCTCAAGACATGGTACGCGCCTAAAGTTATACCTCATATCCAACCACAACTAACAACCTGCAAGGGGGTTTCAAACAATCTACCGTACTTGTTCGTCAAACTACTAGTAGCGCAACACATAACGAGCAACTAACTACAGTCACCCTCGATTCACATAGATACAACACACTCCAAACCGTCATTGCTCATCTCTTGAGCTTACACCCACCATATTTACCAACCACCGGATCACACTTCCATAGCCCACATCACAATCCTAATCACCATGGGCATAACTTCTATAACAAGGATATCCCAACACCCAACCAGATTAAACTTAACTTAACCTTCTAAAGCTAAGCTACACTCTACTCACTTCCTAGTCACATCACATCAGTACACATTCACATACTGAGGGAAAGCCTATGAGTAACGCGACAATCTGGGCAACTAATTCAGATTTCTCATAGAAAAAACGTTGGCCAAATGCTTTTCTATTTCGAACCCCAAAGTAGTTAACCGGACGCCAAATGGTATGCCACATCACCCTAAGACTCAACCCTCCATGCTCATATAAACACATAACATGCGCAAAATAATTCAATCGCAAACCCACACAAGCACACAATTCATGCCGTGTAGTGGTGCCTATTCTTATAAAAAAAATCACACCTACAGGTCATCGTTATTTCCACGGCTCCTAAGTATTTGAACCTAGAGCACTGATACCATTTGTAACACCTCAAACTCCGGAGACCGATGAACTAAACCCAAACCAACCCGCATATAAAGTTATCAACAAAAGAAAAAAAACTTTTGTTTCATTGTAGGTTGAGTTCAAATATACGTATAGAAGAAAAAGATTTTTCTTTAAACAATTGTATTCCCGTACATGTCAAATTCCATACAAAAGCTGAGTTTTCAAGAGTTCATACACAATAATAAAGTCATTACAAATATTCACTTAAGATTATATACAAATGTATTACAAAATACAAAGATACTCTAAATCTTTCTTCTATCCTTTTCTCAAACTGCATCCCTTAACCTGGTATTGCCCCTGGTTCACAAAATCTAAAATTATTTGGTAAACATACATGAACCGAAACTCGTACGATAAAGATTAACTCACATTTAATGCATGATTTGTGAGGTGTGATGGGTGCAATCGGAATAAAAATGCAAATTTCATAAATTCATTATTTATTCCTACGTACACACCCATGCACGCCAAGTTATTCATTTATTAAATTCTTTTTCCAAATATTCATTTCTTTCACATTTATTCACGTTACCCAATTTTTGACAAAAACCAAATTACATTTTCATTACCCAGTTTATCATAAAAATCGTAACACAATAATGAACCGACGTCGGATGCAGCTTATAGAAATTCCTCCCTATTAATTCTCAATAGGCTACGCGAAACCATTGCGTAATAGATAGCTCTATAACTCACCACGACGCAACACCATATTTCGGGGGCTAACCACAGGGTATGTGGTCCCCATCTTGCGCAAGTTTTTGGTCTTTCACCACGGACCCGCTAGGCCAACTTAATTTACATCAATCCATACGGTTCATTATTCTCGATACTATCATTTTTTTTCAAGAAAACCCAGGAGTCCAACTCATAACCGGTTTCTCTCCCAATCATTTTCAAACATTCTCATTTTCGCTTCCCGTTTCAAATCTTCCATTTCAATTTCACATCATATTTCATGTATCAACTTCATAAGGTACCAACACAAAATTTAATTCAATTATGATTGTATCATTTGAAGAAAATGAAATGCACCCATCATAGGCATATACACAATTTGAAATCCATGTTTCTATACTAAATGCTTAGTAATGTCAAAAGATGACTATATATCACAACCCTCATATACCCATCCTTCTTCTTTAAAAAAAATAACGTTATATGTAGAAAGCCTATTTATCATAAAACCCATCCAACTGGTACAACACTTGCAACCCAACTCAAGTATGTTGATATAGGTGTATCCATAGCCTATGGGTCAAGAAATTTGATAAAAAATCCATAAAGGATGAAAATTAACATTTTCCAAGGCATTTGGCCAAAAACGGGTGAAAACGATTGAGAAAACCTGATATACCCTCACTATGTTGGTCATAACTTTTTCTATGAAAAGAATTTTTTTGTGAGAGTAGTCTTGTTGGAAAGAGGATTTTCGGAGCTTCGATTTGAGTACAAGAACGACCCAACTCGGAGTTTGAATGAGATAGATACATTGATTTAAAGAAAATATTTTCAATAAGTGAAAAATTGACTGCGGGTTAGACCGCTCGAGCGGTCTATCAAGCAGTCTAGCATGCAGAAGAAGTCGAGGCCATCCCACGACCACCCTTTAGACCGCTTGAGGGGTCCTTTAGGCAGTCCTACGCCGAAAATTGAATTTTTTCTTGATTTTGAATCTAATCACCCATCCAAACCCAAGATTATGCAAAAATATGAAATTTAAGTAATTTAAACTTCCTTTTTTACACAATAACTCACTAGTTCATAACTAACCATTCCCCAAAACTCCAAATTTTCTTTAAAACCCAACTCAACCCTTATACACACCGGTTAATATTCGAATCATGCATGAAATCCACCAAATCTATATATTGATAAATCAAAATATCAACCCAATTAAGCTCCACTCTTTAATTCTAGCTGAGGAAGGTGGGCCATCACAATCTCCTTTTGTTAGTTCTCAATTTATGCTCTAAATCATCCAATTGTTGTAGGGAAAATCAAGGCTCAAGGGATGAGGTTACTCTCTCATGAAGAAGGAAGAAGAGAAAGAGGGAATGGGGCTTGAGGGTTCCAACGGGAACGAGTGAAGGAGAAGAGAACTTGGGTTTATAACTCTCTCCCTATCTCACTTATTCTCCACACTTCTAGAATGGCCCAAGGCTATGTTTGGCCAACCTCTTTTATTTTCTCCTTTTTTCTTTTTAACTTTAGTTCTCATAGCCTATTTTCTCTCCAACTTAATCTCATAAACTTCATAATTTAATTCCACATTTACAATTTTATTTTCATCCCATATTCTAAGAATTTAAATTAATAAGCTATGCTTAATCACAATTTATTGTTATTTATCACCATATATATCAATTACGCTTTCACATATCAGTAAGTTAACCGTTAGTGAACAAAATTTTATAACACCCACGCCCAAATTTAATTCCGTCTCCTCATTTAACCGAAATATGAAAGCACCAAATAAACACGTACCGGGTCCTTACATGCATCAAGGTATGGGTAACTTCTCATACTATGTATTTTCAAGAAATTATTATGCTATTGTATTTAGAAATATAAATGTGAAAAATATGAGATTTTTTTTTGAGACATGACTGTATTGAAAAATTTTTATTTTGAGAAATTTTTCATCAATAAGTGTTCATTTACTCAAAATTAATGACAACAAAACTGAAAAAAAAATTTGTATAAGAAGCTTATCATACTAGATTTTAAAATAGTGCTTATTTTTTCATTAAAAATAACAAAAATGGTGATGGATAATAAATTTCTTATATATCACTTTCTAAGAATATTATATATATATATATATATATATATATATTATGAAAAATTTCTCATACTCAGATTTCGAAATGTATTAAAATTTCTTATATATCACTATATGAGAATATTCTCGCATACGTATCTACTATAAGAAACTTTTCATACTTAGATTTCAAAATGTATCAAAAGTTTTTTATATATCACTATATAAAAATATCATCGTATACGTATTTACTATGAGAAATTTCTCATACCCAGATTTCAAAATGTATCAAAAGTTGTTTATATATTGTTATATGAAAATATTCTCATATACATACCTGTTATGAGAAACTTCTCAGATTTAAATTGCAAAATGTATCAAAAGTTTTTCATATATCACTATATAAAAATATTCTCATATACATACCTAATATAAGAAATTTCTCATACTCATATTTTATAATGTATCAAAAACTTCTTATATATCATTATATGAGAAATTTCTTGAGCTCGAATTTTAAAATATATCAAAAAAATTTCATATATCACTATATGAGATTATTTTTATTTGCATACCTACTCTGAGAAACTTCTCACAATCTGTATGGTTGTAAAACAAGTTTCTTATATATAAAAAAGAAATTATTATATATCATGTGTAATGGTATAAGAAGTTTCTCATACATGAAAAAAAGTTATACTAAGAAATTTTTCATTATTAAGTTGCTAATTTCATTCAAAACTAAGAATGACAACATAT